>CM076582.1:1211518332-1211642466 GCA_034641835.2 Pinus albicaulis
TTTGTTGCAGCATTTTAACTACTAATCGCAGATCTGAAGATGTTTGGCAGCCTATATTGTTGTTAGGGCTATTAGTTATGCGTAGCTAAAGTGGTTCTTTTTCGTACACTTCGACGAAGAATTCATACTAACAAATGGCGACTCCACACGGGTTTTAAATTACGACCGCTGCCGTTTTTCATATTCCTGCATATCCAGCTACTTCAGGCCCTAGGGCTTCTTTTCAGCTGCTTAGTTTTCCTCTTTTTATGTCATTTTTCTCACATAAAACCCTAAAAACTTAAAATTTCTAACTTCCGTGTGTTTCTGGCCCTATTGCGCAGGTAAGCGACACCAGCCGCAACTAAGACGGCAACTTTTCTGAAAATCTGCCGCCGAGACAACCGGAACAGGGGGGTCGCACTTTTTCCAAAACTCCGCGACCCGGACTCCAAGTCGTACTGCCTCTTTTCTCGCGACTGAACAGAAAACAGAATTCGAATTGTGCTTTTTCTCTTTATCAAAGCTTTTTCGCAATTTTTCTCGTTTATTTAAGCTTATGTCAAGGTTTTCCACCATCTCCGCTCGTTTGACCTCGTTTCGATCTCGTTGCTCATCTAAGTGGGAACCTAGCCCTCAGTGGCTTCGGGTGACTCCCCTCCACTTTTTGGTGGTAGTTTTAGTCGTTTGTGTGTCTCGATTTTTCGTAGTTTTAGCTCTCCTTTTTCGTATCTCGATACCTCATGCTCGCATCCTTTAAATCAGCCTCCATTCCTCTGTCCGCACCTTGTAGTTTTGTTTGGACCTCCTTTTAGTGCCTCCTCCTTGCCCCTTCTGCTTTTTGCTGATTTCCTCTTTATTTCCAGCCACCTTTCCTCTGCCTCTTGGCTGTGATCTGCACCTCTTTTCAGCAGCTCTTCCCTTTAGATCCCTGTCCCTGTTGACCCTAGATTTATTGGCCTCCTTTTAGTGTGTTTTGACTAGATTTTTTCCCTCTTTTAGATTAGTTTTGAGGGACCCGCCTTGTTGAGTTGAATCGATGCACTATAAGCTATTAATTTTATGTTATTTCAACATTATATACTGTTTTTGCAACATTATTTTCAGTTACGCAACACACTTTTTCTCTTGATCTCAAAATGAAAAGGGTTTACAAATTAAAATTAACACATGCCACACACTCACCCTAAGCGAAGAAGAGCCTGGTTTACACCGCTAGCCAAAGACTTTAAAATCAATTGACATTGCACCTTTTTGCCCTTGTTTCGACATTGTAATCACTTGATTCTGCACCTCCCTGCCTCTGTCAGCCATTCTTCTTCCCCTCGTGCCGTGTTTGTGTTGTCATCATTGCGCCCCCAAGGCGCGCCTCCCGAGACTTCTTGGCCTTCACCCTCAGTTTCCGGTCGATCGACCTGCTCCGTCCCGCCTTCGTCGAGCCAGTCCTCCTCCGAGTCCGCACTCCAACTCCTCTTCTGATTCATTGGGTTCTCCCTCTCCTCCTGGTTCTCCCCCTGCCACCTTCACTATGTCTGGTCTAGGGCCTAACGTTAGCGGTGCTCCAGGCCTTAATGCCGGAACCACTACTAGCGGAACCGCCACAGGAACTACCTCGGCCATACCCTTGTTGCCGTACATTGCAGGCCTCAGCCTCCCCGATTTCAATCAGTTGATCAATGACCCTATCCGCCACGATGTTGGTTGGCCCGCTATGCCAACCAAGCTCCCCTCCGACATCCCTAAGTTCGAAGGCCTTGCTGGAGAAGATCCAACCAACCATGTCCGATCTTTCCACATGTGGTGTTCCTCCAATTCCATTACCGATGATTCCATCCGTCTTCGGTTGTTCCAACGCATGCTTACCGACGAAGCTTATAAATGGTATGTTGACCAAGCCACCTCTTCTCATACCACCTTTGCGACCATTTCCCAAGCCTTTTTATCCTATTTCCAGCTCCCTCTCCGATATGATACTGGTACAGAGCTTTTGACTTCTTTCAAGCAAACCTCTTCGACCCGCCTTTCAACTCATGTCTAGGAATGGCGAAGACGACGAAGCTTATGTCGCGCTCCCCCCTTTGAAGATCGGGTTTATATGGACTGGTTCCTTCGCACTCTCTTACCTCCCATTGGCAAAGATGTCGCCTCCCATTTCCCTCAAACCGAAGAAGTCGCCTTCCAAGTAGCCTTGAAATATGACCTGATCTACGCTCAGTCTGGTTATGTGTATACCATCCTTCCTGACCTCCCCAGGCCCGGTGGCGCTAACGCCCCGGGGGAATCTCATTCCGCTGACGGTATCGTTGGAGCCCTTTCTCATCCGTATGCTCAACCTCCTATGGGCTATGGTCTCCCTCCGAGAGGGGCCAGCACCTCTAGCACTTTTCCCCCTCCAGGTAGCATGTATCTAGGATACGGCATGCCTCATCCTTTTTCCCAACCTCTTGCTTACCTCAATGTTTCCCAACCTAACCATTATCCTTATCCGCAGCCTGGTGCGCCAGCTCCTCCAGCATATGCGCTTCCACCTCCCTGGCCTCCTCCACCCCCACAACAGCACCTACAGTCCCCTCCAGGCAAGTATTTTCACAACAGGGCGCGACTAATCCTCCTTCCTCTCAAAGAAGGTGGAGAGGCAACCAAAATAAATCTGCCCCTGGTACTTGTTGAGTCTCAAATCTGCATCTTTTCCATACACTTTTCTATACCTTTTTCACTCACCTGAACCTCCCAAGTTGTCAATATCATGTGCAAAAGAGAATCTAACATGGTTTTTAATTATATTTTTGTGTTTGCTATTTGATTTAGATTTTGTTCATTCAGCTGCGGAATCTAGCCACTTTTCGCAGCTGCTGCAACTTTCCGCAGCTATTTTGTGAAACTCTATGCTATAGGTGTCTACAAGGAAAACGAGCCACATGGGCAAGTCAGGAATGACGTGGACATGGTTCGTGTCCTATTGGTTCAAGAAAACTCATCCAAAGAAGCCGCGGTCAAAGGCGTCTACATGGAACATGATGAACTCTGATCCACCTCTAACCGTCGAACTTAACCTTCAAACTTGGGCTCGTCAGTACCCCAAGCCTCCTGCTCCATTTGTCCCCGAGTCCCCTTCTTCAGGCTCTACAGAGCCTCTTTCGACATCCAATGGTCCCTTACATATCCCTCAACCCAAATTCAAGGTTCATACCAAGATTCCTAAAGGACCATTACACCTAAATGCTGCTCTCGGTCGAGCTGCTCATTCGTATAGCATAGTAGATGATTTTGCGCAGTCTTCTGCTGCCATTTCCACATTGGCACTCCTCCAATCGTGCCCTTCCCAAAAGAAGGCTCTAATATCTGCCATGGGCGCTGTGGATCCTGCTGATGACAAAATGATTGTTTTCGATGCCCATCAATCAGAACATCCTCCCCTTCCTGCTTCCGTAGCCTTCCAAATCCCAGTCAAAATCCGGAACGCTAACATTTCTCGGTGTATAATTGACGAGGGGGCATCCACCTGTGTGATGTCCGCTTCGATTTAGAAGCAACTCGAATCTCCTGAGTTATCCCCTTCCACGATCACCCTTCGAGCGTGCGATGGCCACGCCTCCCAGCCCATTGGCCTCTTCCGTAATTGTCCTATCACTCTTGCGGGCAAGACTGTTTGCGTTGACGTAGAAGTCATCGACGCCCCTCTCGATTACAACATTATCTTGGGGCGAAGCTACACCTTTGCCATGTCTTCTGTCCCATCCACGGTTTTTCGCAAGATGTCTTTTCCTCACAATGGAAAGATAGTCACCATTGACCAGTTGACGTATCAGGAGCCAAAATCTCAGACCTCCCCTGAGACGACCATCTCTTCTGTAGCCAATAAGCAAACCGTCGATTCTTTGACCAGTGTCTCTCTCGGCGTCTACAAAGACTCCTCTTTTCTTGGAACCTTCCCTGGTCTTCCTCCTCCTCCTGTCTCCGACCCCAGCTCATCGAATGTTTGCATGATGCAATCGTCTCGGGCTGCTCTCAAGCAACCTGCTTCGGCTAGTTAGCAACCGTGCTCTCCACAACCTGCTCCTAGCCCTTTACCTGCAGCTGGTATTCAGGAGCCTCTTTACCCTCCTGGAATGGTTCCTCCAAGCCTTAGCCCTTTAGGAGTCGTCCCACCTGGCCATTACCCCTCTGGTCAGATACCATTCCTAGCTCCCCCACCAGGAGTGTACACGGTACCTGTCATGGCCACCCTCTCTCTTCCTAACCTGACCCTTGGGATTCCCATCTAGTACCTTGATCCTCCAGCCCCAACCTTGCCTGGTCAACCCAAACCTTATTTTTCTTTGACCCCGGTTCAACCGGTCCCCAGGACTTCTCCCGCCGCAACAGTGCCTCAGTCACCTCAACAGGAACCACCTCCTGTTGCGACCTATCGGGTAATAAGGGCAAAGCTCGCAAGGGGGCATAAAAGGACAAGGCTACCCCAACAAACCCTCCCCCTCCTCGGCCTCCAAATCATAACATCCAGTGTGCTTTGTGTGATATTTTCGGTCAAGCCACCCATACCTGTCCTGAATTGCTTCATCTCAAGCCCATGGTTAATGTCGCGTTCCCTGAGTCCCCGGTCCCGGAAGCCTCTGTTCCTTTCGCGACCGCGGCCACGAATCCCCAGACAATTCACACCAACCACCCATGTGCTTTGTGTGACCTCCATGGCCATTACACCCACCTTTTTCCCCGCCTCGCGGACTTCCGCACCTCTCTAGCCGCGGTCCGCCAATTCGAGGCCAAGCGCAATGAGTCCACCTCTCCCATATTTGTGCATTTTGCTTTGGCAAAACTACCAGACATGACTGCTCCCATTGACATCCCCCCTCCTGATGTCGAGATGACGGAGCCTTTGTCCAGCATTTTCTACCTATCATCATCCATGAGACCCTCAAGGAACATTCCCTCTGAACCCTCCCCTATTGTTTCGCTTGACCTTACTTCAGCGATCACCTTGGGCTCAACATCGGTAGATCCTTTATCTACTTACTCTTTTGTCACCCCTTGTGACGATACGCATGTGAACCTCTCTTCTCATGATGATGATTCAGGTCGCTTCGCCACGTCAGGTGGTCTTTCTTCCACCAGTCACCCCATCTTCTATCACAATGACGACATTATGGAAAAAATCCCCACCCTTGACTTTATCTATTCCCCCTTACATTGAACCCATGCGTTCACACCACATACACCTTGTGGCCATTACATTGAAACCCAATGTTTGGGTAAGGGGCACCCACATTTGAGAGACCAAGAGAAGCAATTCTCCACAACTCTCCTAGTGTATCTGGTCGTGTTGACTTTAGTACCATTATTCTTCCACATTTAGAAGAACCTCTAGAGTCCCATATCACTTCATATCACTCTAGGGATGACACCCCTTATCGTTCCCTCATCTTCCATCAACAACCCAATCTCTTAGACATTGTTGTTGACCAACCTATGGGTTTTCTAGGCAAGCATCAGTTCATTATCTCCAAATCCTCTCTTTGGGATAGTGACACCAGGTATGCCAACCCGAAAACTTAAAGTCCATTTGCTTCATATATGCAGTACTAAAAGAGATTGGTAATCCTCCATTTTCTTTCTCAAAATGCATAACCATAACGAAAACAAATGGCACACCACATCATTAAAATGTGTTTAGATTCCCCTTTTTCTAAATACATTTTGGCATGACCACACCATGCTTGGGGGCACCTATGCCCCTCAATCATAACCCTCCTCAAAATCGAATTTCTTCACTTACAACACTCATACTAGGGGCACCATTTGGCCTCCATACTTATCCATGCTCGTGTTGATGTTCGTCGTGAGTTCCCATCTTGTACTCATGTTTTCATGGTCCCCCATTGGACCTTTACTGTGTGGCAGCACCATCGAGTCGCCCTTGTTTAGAGCATCCAAGTTGAGTCATCATCGCATTCATGGAGTCTATCCCGAGTCCCTTTGCACCCCGCTATAGTCCTCCATCCTTCATTTCTTGGTCTCTCTCTTGTGTCGCACATTATGGCCTTCAGTCCCACTGTCCCCTATCCCTTATGATATTGTGTCAGTCGTTGCCATGTCATTCATTCCCTTTATGCTCTAACAAGGGAAGTTTTCCATTCGCTACTCATTCCCCTCCATTCCATCATCATCATTGGTATTATTCTGTCCGTCACTCTACTATTTTCTCTCATGCCTTAGTTGAGGATCTCTCATTGCCTCACCTATGGCGGACCTCCTTCTGTCGACATCAGTTCCTCCATTTCAGAAGACAGGTCTAGAGGGCGGTGTACCTTGGTTCCAGCTTCCACTCTTGTTCGGTGCCTCGGATCAGGCAAAGGGATCTCTCATTACCCTTTGACTTGATTGTTTCTCCACTCCAGCTCCTTTCAGCATGATCGAGATCCGTATGCTTGATGGTTCAGTGATGCAGCAACAGCTATTGGTGATTCCTGGGTGTGTGTGAGATGTCTCAGCCCTCATGAGGGGGTGGCCCTGTAGGTAGCCCCCCACATTCCCAGATGACCTCTTCATTGTAGCCTTCGATGCAGCTTCATATATTTGATGATGTCGGCCTTAGCCGCTTGCAGCGCCTCTTTGATTTGCATGTATTAGTCAGATTTTGTGAGCCCTTCCCCGCTTATAGGGGGCATTTGGGTTGTATTTGTATCTCATGTACTCAAATATTATTGTATAAGTCCTGGCTGTTATCCCAGGCATAGCATGTATGTGGGATCCCTCGTTGTATTTTTATCTGGTTCATGTTTATGTCGGTTGTACTTTATGGTTCGGTCCCTTGTTTACTGGACACACTATTCTTTTGTACTTTGTCTCGGCGGGCATAGGTATGCCTCCCCCGCCGCCTTTAGCATAGGTACCCTCTCATAAAAAGAGACTTGTTGCACCTGCAAGTCTCGTCTCCTCAGGGTCTAGTTCTTCAGCCCATTAGTCTACCTTACATTTCTCTCTCTGACTTCCCTTTTTGATGTCTGGTGATTGAGTTCTTACAACGTACTTCGGTCATACGATTTTCTCCTAACACTCGCACGCTGGGGGGCAATCTGTTACACCATTTTTTGGTCATCTAACCTACTATCATTAGATGGACCCAAGTACACCATGTAAGACCAATTTACCCTAAGTAAAATTGCTTTCACTATGTAAAATAACTTAATAAAACACATTTATTAGGTTGTTTATGGTCTAAACAGGAAACCCCAAAAGGAAATATTAAACAAACCTATATTTGTTTGATTTTCCTGGTCATGTTTAACCCAAAACAAATAAATTAATTAGATAAATCTTTATTTATCCTATTATTTTCTAGGAATAATTATTTAAATCTTATTTAAATAATATTCCTTGTTAAATATGACTAAATCACCCATAAATAATTAAATAAATCATTATTTATTTTATTATCCTTCAACCACTTCCTTAAAATGATAAATAAATCATTTATTTATTTATTATTCACAAATAAAGGGATTTGACCTAAGTCAAATACCTTTTCCCTCCAACAAATATAATAAAATAGTCCATAAATGGTGGATCTAGATTTGGTTAATGTTATTTTAATCATGCACCAAGATCTAGAATGACCCAATATTTTGTTATAAATAGGAGGGTTTTTCCTATCATTCTTCACCTTTTGTTGCCTATTAGATCACTTTGGATCTATACACTTGGTCACATTCTACATTATTTGCTGTGTGAGCTCCCTTTGACTTCTATCTTTGTCTGGGTTTTCTACACCAACAAGAGAGAGAGATTCTAGATCTAAAGTGATGAGGACTTCCAAGAACCCATCCCATTGAGGAGAATTGGATACACCTTCTTGTTTTCCTCCCAGGTGCCCTTAATACAAAAATTCTTTCAAAAAACATTGTTCTTGTCTTGTCTATTGGATGTATGGAGCAAACTCTTGATTTTATTGCTCAATGTCTTTCTATGCATAGATCTGGTTTTTTGCAGCACTTGTCTTGATCAACTAACTGCAGATCTGAAGATGTTAGTAGCCACATTTGATGTTAGGGCTATAAGTTATGCGTAGCTAAAGTGGTATTTTTTCGTACGCTTCGACAAAAGATTCATACTAACACATGGGATATGTATTTACAAGGAAAATAAAATTCTAATGTTTGCAAAAGGAGAAAAAGATAAGAAAAATAGCATAGATCCATCCCAGCCCTCGATATTTTAAGAAGAAAAATGTTTGCATCTGTCCTTTTAACGCATCTTGGTGTTTAATAGATCTAGGGTTAAGATGGATCTTCTGGTCACCTTGTTATAGTAGGAAAAAGTTTCCCCAACTAAGGGACCATTTCACATGACAATATAATCAAAGTCAAGTTTGGATACAGTAGTATATGATTTTGCACAGGTTTTTTTTAGTAGTAGTAAGGTTCTGTTAGTGATATTTAAGGTTAATTCAAACACTTTTTCGTGTAAGTTTTGGATTTTGTCACTTTCTTGAAGTATCTAGCCTCACGTATTAGGCAATGAGAAGCATTCTTTATTCTATCTAGTCAAAAAAAAATTATACGCCTCTATTTTATGTTGGTATTGAGTGGGGGGAATTTTGCAATTGTTTTTTGGTAGTAAGTATAGTAGTTTCACTAATAAATTCCATTACTTTTGGATCCCTTTGAAGTATATATTGACCTTTGCTTGAATTTTTTATTGTTGGAAACTCATGGATAACCAAGAAAGCTTGTAGTCCATGTATAATGGGTTGGGTGAAATTTTTGTTATTGAATGACATTGTTCAAAAGCTTAACCTAAAACCTAACCCCTAACAAAAACAAAAAAAACACTATCCCTGTTCATCGTTGAGTGATATAGTAAATTTCAATTTTTTGTATGTTACGCTAATTATATTTGTATTTTATTTTTTTCAAAGTTGGGAGGTAGAGTTTATATTAAAAATTATATGGCCATACCATACAACTTAAGTTTACAAAAAATATGTAGTCCTGGGCAATCATGACCTAGAATTCCCAGCTAAGGATGAAGGTTGAAATAGAAAAAAAAAAAAATACTATGGAGGCCTATCCATATCTACCTCTTAGAATTCCACAACCATACTACTTAACACACTGGAATGATGTAAACGGTACTCAACAAACACACTAGGTTACTAAAAGAAAATAAAAAAAGCAATGCCCATTTTGGGCTTTAGTTACTAGGTCCACATGAATTGTTAGCCTCTAGGTCTTCATATTTCATTGTTGTAGAGCTAGTATCAAAGTAGATAGCCACATGTTTGTCTTTAGTGAGGCCTTCCAACAGCTTTGAGATATGGGCAGTTAGGGTTATCCATTGAATGATGTATGGAAAATGAGGTAGAGTCTACAGAGGTGTTGCTTAAGTTGAGAGTAGGAGCTAACTCAACCTCTAGAGGGAGGTTGAAGTGAACAAATTTACACCCAACCATCATTTATAGACTCCGTATTTGAGGCCATTTCCAACTAGTTCCCTCTAAAAAATGGTCATGGAGGCCTAAAGTTCATCCTCACATCCCCTCTAAGCCAGGAAACACTTAATAATCTTTCCAAAAATTCCACCAATCAATGCACTCATAATCCTACAGAGCACATAAAACTGAGTTACCAATATTTAACCTTGGCTCATAGCCAAAGCCCACCTGCAATTCTGATGGAATTCTCACAATGATTATGGCATAAAACAGTGTTAGCCCTAACATCAAATCCATTACCCACAAATAATTGCAAATCATTATACATTCGAATACTTATCCCTCTCACGAAGGATTTCTTTAACGTAACATAGGACCAATGTTCACCCTTTGGATGGATCAATTAATCCCACATGTAGGATCCATTTCCACCAAAATATAGTTCTTTAGAGAATGAATCAAATAAACATGCATAAGATTAGAAGGTGAGGTCGTTTAAGCCCTGTCCTCCACATTTTCCTCATGATATGATAGGTATCATGGGAAGGTTTTCTTGTCTTAACACTATGCTACTTCATGTGAGTGGGCACATGGAGTTCAAGTCTCTTACCCCCTCCTTTACACACAAAACACCTCCTTGTATTTGAACCCTTTAATCTGCCTTTAGTTTTCTTCAACATTTAGAATTTAACATATTTTGTCAAGATTTAGGTTTGTAGGTAGGGGGAGTTTGAAGGAGGGATTAGATAACTGCCATTTAGTTTTTGATCACTGTCACCTTTCAAACACATTTGTCTTTTAGTACATTGGCCTTTTAGTTTGCTTCAACATTTCGACTTTAATATTTTTTGGCAAGATTTAGGTTTGTAAGTAGGGGGAATTTAAAGGAGGGATTAGATAACCACCATTGAGTTGTTGATCACTATCACCTTTCAAACAACTTTTTCTTTTAGTACATCAAATCCTTGATGGACTTTAAGAGCTTCTGGTTCACTGGAATATGCTGAAAATAATTGTAGTTCTGCTTAGATTCATGTTGATATCTAATAGAGATATCCATATGTCCTGTAGCACATTGCTTAATAATTAAATATTTTTGATATATAGATTTGTTTGTTGGAGTTGAATTCAAAGGGAAAATGTGGATACAAGTAGTGTAGAACACTATGTATTTCTTGCTTTGCTAGGTTGTTGCATTCATCAATTATGTGCTAAGTCTCTTTTTGGAGCTAAATTTAGGAGTAATTTGTAGAGGATATGGTGTTGTTTATAAGATATTTTGTAGAATTGAGAGTAGATTTCATGCAAAAAGGGGTAGGAAAATATTAGGAGTTGAATTGAAAAGGAAAATGTGAAGACAAAGTAGCATAGAAGACTATTTATTTCCCACTTTTCTAGGTTGGTGCTTTAAAAAATTATGTGTCACAATTTTTGGGAGATTCCAACTCTTCTATATTTGTTAGAGAAGGGAAAAAGTCTATTAGAATAGGGAATAAACTTGGAGTAGTGTGCTTCAACCTTCAAATGTGGGTAATACCTAGCAAGTGACTTGTCGCTGGATCCAAGTGGCACATATGTATTTGGATTGTTGTGAAAGACAGTAAAGGTGAGGTTGTGTTGCACATGTCAAAATTGAGGTATGCCATTACAAGTTATGAAAAATTTCAAAATATGAAATGAATTTTGGGACAACATGCATTTCTTTGTTTTTGCAATTTTTCTCTGTATCACTTAATAATATTTCTATAAATTCCACCAATCAATGCACTCATAATCTTGTAGAAGCACATAAACTGAATTACCAGTATTTAACCTTGGCTCAGAGCCAAAACCCACCTGCAATTCTCATGGAATTCTCACAATGATTCTAGCATTAAAGTGTATTAGCCCTAACATCATATCCATTAACCACAAACAATTGTAAATCATTATGCATTTGAATCCTTATCCCTCTCACCAAGGCTTTCTTTAATGTCACATAGGACCAACATTCACCCTATGCTCTCTTGAATTTCAAATTTGATTTTATTATTTTCTCATTGTTAAGACTTCCTTTCAAAATTGCTCTACTTTCCACAGGGTTTTATTTTAGTAGTGAAGGTAGTCCCTTTCCTAGTTTCCCACTGCTTTCCAATCTCCTGAGAGCATATGCCCAAGCGTCGTGGACCGGTTTTCCTACATAAGTAGGTCGCTTTGTGGTTCACCCCTTATGGGCCGAGGGCTATTAGTCGTGTGGAAGTGGGGCCATATGTAATATCTAGCTTGTTGAAGCGTCATGCACAAGGAAAAATGTTGCACCACTGTGTACTCAGGCAAACCAAAATCATTGATGCCCACGAAGCCAGATCTAGTTTTTTCATGTGTGCCATATGTGTGCATGGGCATGTTTGTGCACATATATTTCTCTAAGCTAAGTATCATATATGAGAGTTGAAAAATCGAGACTTGTCTAACATTTGTAGGTTACAAATGTCGATTTTTTTTTCTAAACTATTTCAAACTATGAGAAGGGAATTTCACTTACTGTGTTGACATTTTCTTTAATCCAAAATTGTGATCTACTTGATAAGGCGTTATAGTGCTTCTTTGTTAGATATATTTGTAAAATATAGAATGGAAAATTATTGAAAGTTTGTCATATATTTCAGAGCCCAAAACCTGTTAGGTTAAATGATATAAATCATATTTTAGCCAGTTAGCATTCAGTTTGAGACTGTAAACAGACAGTTGTACAAACATTTGTGCCATAGTAGTCCAATTTTCAAACATAGAATATTATGCATATTCTATCATTGCAACAATCCACAAAGAGATTCATAAGGTATATAAACATTCAAAAATACCAAGAGGCTAGTTTGAATTCAACTGATACTTATTTTTCTTACAATTAGTTTGTTAGTTGATGCTACCAACCTTGTTTTTTTTGCAAACAAAACTCATCTCAATTGCAACCTGTCTGCTAGACGGATTATATGATATTTAGATATTTTACTACAACTGAATGGTCTCTATGCATTATATGAAACATAAAAACTGTTAAATACTATTCCCAAACAAAGTATTGTTTTTAGATTAACTAGATCATCTCTTATGCAATACTTTGAAATGCATAAATAGTATACCTCCCTCAAACAAAATTGTGCTTTCAGATTACAAACTTTTGTAGAAGCCATTCTTTGTGACACCATTTTCAAGAATATCTGCAATGCTTATAGGGGTGGAAAGTGAGGGGGGAAGGTTCTTTTTGGCCCCGAAGGATAGATTGAATTAGGCTACTCTTGGAATCTAGGAAAAGCTTCTAATCCTTCAAGGCCTTATTCTGGTTGCTTCTTCTCCAATTAGTCCCTCATTATAATAGGAGACTCCAATAACACCATATGTCATCTTGTGTTGAGAAATTTTTCTTCAGACTCTTAGCTGTGACATCTCCACACAAGAATCATGGGAAATCTATCCATATTACCAATCACACAAGTAAATCATGTTCTAAGATACCTCAACGCTATAGCTAATAGGATGTCCAACCAAGCCTTATCACTAGCACCTGAAGGCATACATATCAAAGGAATAATGGAGGGAGGAAATGATAACATAATTCAATGGATATGTCTACTCAATTAAAAAGCATGGAAGTATTGCTTTCTGCATGCCTGGAACGTGGCAATCACACATTGTCTTCTGACAACAGTGATATAGTTAAGTTGAACTGCCATATTGTGATAAGTAAGTCAGTGTAAAATGTTTCCAAGTCTTGGGAATCCATGAGAGGTACCAAAAAATCATGTATACAATCGGAACACCTTAATAGGTGAAGAGAGGAGTTTCCTTGTGTGAATGGCATGGTATAGCCAGTTCTGGACCATCCCTAGAAGTAGTCACCCCATGCAAGCTAGTAGTGGGAAATATTCAACACAAAGAGGGACTACAAAGGCAAGGTCGTGGAGGATTAGAGAACTTAAGTTTTATATTACCCCATCTCCTTGTGCATCAATCAGTCGGGAATTGAAGGAACTCGGGGAGGTAACTTGCTCAGGGGACCTCTTTGTTATATTTTATTGGATTTGGTTCCAAAACACTCTATGGCAAGCAGGGTCATAAAGCTAATTGGCACAATCATTAACAGGAATGTCAGAGGCAATTTGGACAGGAGATGGAAGCTCATAAACTCTGTACCTAAGTCACCTGATACGGGGATACGGGGACTCGAGAATCAGATTCGGGTACGATGACCCTCGGAATAGGATACGTCTATGATACGATATGTTATATGTTATTTTATTAATATATATATATATATATATATATATATATATATATATATTAATATATTAAAAATTATATATTTTTTACACAAATTCATTGATTCAAACATAGATTTAAGATCTTAGATACTCATGCATGATACATTGATACATCATACAATTGTCAAATTTACTTAGAAAGACAAGATAGTAAGATACTGTAGTTTTCTCATTAAGACATCAGAATCAAAATGTGTTACATAAGTAAACTGCCAATGGAAAATAGAAATAGAAAATACAAAAAAACTACAGTCTACAAGACTACAAGCCTAAAGCCTCAATGAGTCAGAGTCAATGAGTCATCAATCCTCATCATCATAATCAACATCACTGTCCTCATCTCGATCATCATGCTCACCACTGCTCTCCTCTGGCTCTGATGCATCCTCCTCCTCTGTCATCTTTGCATCTGCTGGTGTGGAGGATGACGCCTCTACTCCATCATCAAATGTGACAGGCTCTAGCACTGGCGCATTGAGATCCAAGTTGGCCAATGCCAACTCAACATTGTTTTCCAGACCCATATCATCAGGAAATACATCCCACATATTTGTCTTTCCCTTCAACCAATCCTCCCTCTGCCTGGACTACTCAAGCCTGCTCTTCTTCACACTATACAAATTCCCATATGTGCTCCAATTCCTCCCGCAACAAGAGGATGAAGTCAATTGAAAGAGGATCCTCATGGCTAACTGCTGTAGAGGAGGGCTTGCTGCCCCATGAGTTGCCCACCAAGAATAGGGCTTCTTAGCCCCCCTATCTCGAAGCACATCATAGCCTGCAAATCGCCCATTGCCAGTGGAAAAATCTACAAAGGCATCCTCCACCTCATCAAGGGATGCCCTCTCCTGAAAATCCGTCCTCAATGCATCTTTCCTCCCTTGTGAGATTTCACCATCCATGTGAGGAGGGAATCTGCGGGAAGGTCCACCATTCAGCCACTCATGACTGTAGTATTTTGGGTTCAAGGAGTGAGCCAAACAACGTAAAGGTGTGCAATTCTTGTCCCATCTGCTGACAATAATATCCTGTATGCTAGTGAAGAAGGCCTCTGGTGATGTCTCATACTCTGGGCACTGACTCTGTAAAACAATGGTCCTCACAGACTCAATCATGGAATCCCATCCCTCATAAACCTCTCCTAGGATGGGTTGGTTTTTATTTTCGAATCGGAGCAAGGAAATGATAGGCTCCATGATCTGAATAACTAGATCTATCTTCTCCCACCATAGATCATCCAACACTGTGTCTTTCACTTTCTTTGAGGCTGATTGATCTGTCTTTCTCCAAAAAGACCAAAACTTTGAAATAACCATGGCCCCAAGAGCGGTCTTGACCTCCCTCAACCTCTTCAACACGATGAATGAAGAGGAAAATTGTGTATCTACAATCTTCAACAATGATAGATTGTTTTACTCCTTGTAGATAGTGAGGGCATTTGTATGGTTTTGTACAAAGTTGCAGATATGTCGTGCATCCTCAATAATGGCTCCAATCCAAAGCACATCAGAAGCAATAGATTTCAGTGCCAATTTCAATGAATGGACAATGCAAGGTGTCCAAAATATTTGTGGATATTTTGCTTCCACAATCATGCCAGTAGCCTTGCAAACAAGTGCATTATTTGTAATGATTTGCACAAAAGAATCGACACCTACATCTTCAATAATTTTAATAAATAAATCACCCATATATTGTGCATCCTTGTACTATCCAAGGGCATCCACTAATTTCAAGAAAACTGGACCATTCAAGGATGACACTGTGAAGTTGATGAGTGGGTGGTGTGCTGGATCTATCCATCCATCAGAAACAATGCTAACCCTAGATGTTGGCCATGCTGATTTAATAGGCTCAAGCATTTTGTCCACCTATTTCTTTGCCTTTGTCATCAATGTGGTTCTGAGCTTCTCTGACCTAGGAGGCACATACCCTGATGGAGCCCCATGACTAAGAGCTCGACACATCTCAATAAATAGAGGTGACCGTGCAACATTAAAGGATATGAAGTTCTAATAGAAAAAAAATGCAATGGTGAGTTCAAGCTCTTCCCTCTTCTCTTTTTGAAAAATCTTGTCCATTGGACCAACTGCAGTTGCCTTTATCTTTACTGATTGTCCCCTACTAAAAGTCTCAAAAGGGAACTTGTTGCTGCTTTTCCTTAAGAATGGAAGGGGGTCATCATTCTTGTTTTTTTTTTAATTTTGAAGCCACATTTGCCTCACCAATATATTTCTTTTTCTCCAACTCCTTCCTCTGTGGCGATTGAATTGTTGTACAACATTTAATGCCACAACCTGGAATACCCAACAAATGAGCTTTCACACGGAAATATGTGCAAGTGAAATGGCCGTTGCAAAAATTGCATTTCCATGAACAATTTCCTCCTCCCTTTTTTCCTGCCCCTCCCTCTCTTGTCACATATTTCCACAATGGGTATTTGGAGTCAACATTTTGTTTTCCATACACATTTGAAGCTGCTGTTGCAACCCCACTTCCAATAGATGGAATACTTGCAGACCCTGATGAAACAGGGACAGGAGGGGCATCTCCAATGGGGACATTATTCCCCTTTCTTTGCCCTTTTCTTGCTGCCTTTGATTGAGCCATGAATACTGTAAACAATAAACAAAAATAACCAAATATATAAAACATATGCACATGCAAACACTAACAGCAAACTAAATGCAAAATATAGAGGGATAGTGCACTTACCGGATGCTCTAATCTCTTCGAAAGAACTCCATTTCTCCTTGCTCACACTTGCTCCTTGCTCACCCTAGATCCTTGCTCACTTCAGAAAATGAAACCGGTGAGAAAGAAACACAAGAATCGCCCTTTTATAAAAAAAAACAGTGCAGTTTTTTGGACGGCGTGTCCGACCGTACCCGATTCACAGGGTACGGTCGTATCCGTACAGGGTACAGTTGAGATTCATTGTACCCTGTACAGATACGGCCATACCCTGTGAATCAGGTACGAATCCGGCTGAATCGTATCCGATTCACCGAATTCGGGATTCGGAGCCCCTGGGGGGCGAATCTGGTTTCTTAGCTCTATACATATTATGGGAGGCATGGAAGACAAAAAAGGAAAGAAATGCAGTGCAGGAAAGAAAGAGTGGGTGGTAGATGAGGATATTATAATGGAGATAGTGGCGTTGAGTAGCAAGCTTGATTATTTGTCAGCTTAGGTGGATGTGCTAACTAATATTCTCTCCACTCACTTCCAGCAGATTCAAGATGTGAGTATGGAAATCCAGCATCTCCAGCTCCAAATGAAAAATGCACAGGCTATGCAATAGGGAGAAGCACGAGGAAGATATTTTCATGTGTCTTCAGTAAATTTAGTCCAAGATGCTTCAATTGGATTTCCTGACAGACCTCAACCAGGTAGCCTTAATAGATAATTTGATTATCATAGATGATTAAGAATCCACCTTGGTTTCAATTTTGTTGAATGCATGTCAATTGCTATTACATATTACACCTATTCCATAAATTGTATGCTTGTGGATTTTTTTGGACTCTAGAGCCTTGCAGTAGGATACAGACAATCAACATGATCAAATTAGTTTAGTTACAAAATATTATGCTACAAAAAGCTATGGATGTACCTTTGCTATGGTTCAACACCATTTTTCCAATTCAAACTACCTTGTTATTTAAAAGAAAAGAATATCTGCAATACTTATATTTATATCAATGATTCAAACCTAGATATTTAGGTTCATCATTTAGATAGAATTCCAAATGTTTCAAACCAGGATATCTTAGTTTCAAACTAGGATTCTTAGTTTTGAACCATGAGAATTGACTTGCAAATCAGGCGGATAACATTCGTTAACTGCAAAATAGAGAGCGAAGCTGCTGGGATCTCCTTCCTCTGCTTCAACGCCTTCCCCTTGGCTGCAACTTTCACTCAAGATGCCTTATTCTCTTTACATTTTCCTTGTCATGCCTTCGATGCCCTTTTGCACCAAACTTTTGGGTCTCAGTGCTTATCTAATTTGACACTTTCTAGATGCTCATATCTTTTTTACAAAAAAAATTGCATGCCCAATTGCCCCAGTGGCCTTCTTCATCACTCAACCAAATTTTGGAGATTTTCCTCCTCGGAAAACGCTCAAGGTTCCATCATTAAATGTTGGGCATGTGGCACAGAGAGAGCTGCTGGACCATTTCTGGTGTGTCCATCATGCAAGAGTGTTCAACCTCTGGATTCTTTAGTGAACTATTTTCGGATACTCAATCTGAAAATCTCTGGACGTTGAATGAATATGAAAATTTGTTTTTATGAGGAACACCACACACAAAGATATATAAATATTTATTAATATATAACTAATCCCATTGGATAAGTTTTATATTTAGTTTGGGTAAAATTTTATTGCAAGCAGAAGTGAAATTTATTATGTGGGCATGCTTCTTTGCAGGCAGCCAGAGTATGATGTACACACAAATGATCCGGAAAGAAATTGCAAAGATTGGAAAAAGAAATTGCATCCTGATTTATTTCAGTGCAACTCCGAGGTTAGTTCTATTGTTCCTTTTGCATATTCCTATTGTTGTAATACATTGTTGGGTTGCAACTTTCTGTGACTTTTGCACTAATCTCGTGTTTTCATTATGGGACTTTGTGTGATTCTTTTTTTTCATTTTCTCATCTATTTGGGACCAGCAAGAGAAGGAGCATTCTGCTCAGTAGTCTACTCTAGTGATAAATCTTATAATGTTCTTCTTAAGCCTCTATCCAAAGCACGATATTTGGTACACAAGTCTCCCGTTACCATGTCTTTGTTCTCTTGAATTTCAAATTTGATTTTATTATTTTCTCACTGTTAAGACTTCCTTTGAAAATTTCACTGCTTCCCACAGGGTTTTAGTTTAGTAGTGAAGGCGGTCACTTTTCTATTTTCCCACTCGATTACAATTTCCCGAGAGCATATGCCCAAGCGTCGTGGGCCGGTTTGACTACATAAGTAAGCTGATTTTTGGTTCACTCCTTATGGGCCGAGGGCTATTGCCCATGTGGAAGTGGGGCCATATGTAATATCTAGCTTTTTGAAGCATCATGTACAGGAAAAATTTCGCACCATTGTGTACTCAGGAAAACCAAAACCGCTGATGCCCACTAAGCCAGATCTAGTTTTTTCACACGTGCCATATGTGTGCGTGGGCATGTTTGCGCACATATATTTCTCTAAGCTAACTATCATATATGAGAGTTGACAAATCAAGAATTGTCTAACATTTGTAGGTTACAAATGCCAATTTTCTCTTCTAAACTATTTCAAACTTTGAGAAGGGAATTTCACTTACCGTGTTCAAATTTCCTTTAATCCAAAAGTGTGATCTACAATGACAGGGAGTTACAGTGCTTCTTTGTTAGATATATTTGTAAAATATAGAATGGAAAGTTACTAAAAGTTCGTCATATATTTCAGAGTCCAAAAACTGTTAGGTTAAATTATATAAATCATAGTTTAGCCAGTTAGCAATCAGTTTGAGACTGTAAACAGTCAGTTGTACAGACATTTGTACCATAGTAGTCCACTTTTCAAACATCAAATATTATGCATATTCTATTATTGCAACAATCCATAAACAGATTCATAAGGTATATAGACATTCAAAAAGACCAAGATACTAGTTTGAATTCAGCTGATACTTATTTTTCTTACAATTAGTTTGTTAGTTGATGCTACCAACCTCATTTTGTTTGTAAACAAAACTCATCTCAATTGCAACCTGTCTTCTAGATGGATTAGATAATCTTTAGATATTTTACTACAACCAAATGGTCTCTATTCATTCTATGAAACACATAAAGTGTTAAATACTATTCCCAAACAAAGTATCATTTTTAGATTAACTAGATCATCTCTTATGCAATACTCTGAAATGAATAAATTGTATACCTCCCTCAAACAAAATTGTGCTTTTCGATTACAAAATTTTGCAGAAGCCATTCTTTATGACACGATCTTCAAGAATATCTGCACTTCTTATAGGGGTGGCAGGTGAGGGGGGAAGGTTCTTTTCGGCCCCGAAGGACAGATTGAATTAGGCTACTCTTGGAATCTAGGAAAAACCTCTAATCCTTCAAGGCCTTATTCTGGCCGCTTCTTCTCCAATCGGAGACTCCAATAACACCATATGTCATCTTGTGTTGAGAACTTTTTCTTCAGACTCTTAGCTGCGACATCTCCACATGAGAATCATGGAAAATCTATCCATATTTCGAATCACACAAGTAAATCATGTTCTAAGACACCTCAACACTATAGCTGATAGGATGGCCAACCAAGCCTTATCACTAGCACCTGAAAGCATGCATATTAAAGGAAAAATGAGGGAGGCCATAATACCATAATTCAATGGATATGTCTACTCAATTAAAAAGAATGTAAGTATCGCTTTCAAGTTTCTGCATGCCTGGAACGTGGCAATCATACACTCTCTTGTGAAAACAGTGATAGAGTTAAGTTGAACTGCCATATTGTGATAAGTAAGTCAGAAGAAAATTTTTCCAAGTTTCGGGAATCCATGAGAGGTATAAAACAATCATGTCTGCAATTGGAATACCTTAATAGGTGAAGAGATGCATTTCCTTGTGTGAATGGCATGGTATAGCTAGGTCTGGCCCATCTCTAGAAGAAGTCACCCCATGCAAGCTGGCAGTGGGAAATTTTCAGTACAAAGCGGGACTACAAAGGCAAGGTCATGGAGGATTAGAGCAGTTAAGTTTTATATTACCCCCTCACCTCGCACATCAATCAGTTGGGAATTCAAGGCACTCAGGCAGGTAACTTTCTCAGGGGACCTCTTTGTTATATTTTGCTATATTTGGTTCAAAAACACTCTAAGGAAAGCAGGGTCATAAAATTAATTGGCACAATCATTAAGAGGAATTTTAGAGGCAATTTGGACAGGGGCTGGAATCTCATAAACTCTGTACATGTTCTGGGAGCCATGGAAGTAAAAAAAGGCAAGAAATGCAGTGCATGAAAGAAAGAGCAGGTGGTAGATGAGGATATTAGAATTGAGATAGTGGTGCTGAGTAGGAAGCTTGATTATTTGTCGGCTTAGGTGGATGTGCTCACTAATATTATCTCCACTCACTACCAGCAGATTCAAGATGTGAGTATGGAAATCTAGCATCTCCAACTCCAAATGAATAATGCACAGGCTATGGAATAGGGAGAAGCACGGGGAAGAGATCGTTAGGTGTCTTCAGTAAATTTAGTCCAAGCTTCTTCAATTGGATTGCCTAACAGACCTCAACCAGGTATCCTTAATAGATAATTTGATTATCATATATGATTAAGAATCCACCTTGGTTTAAATTTTGTTGAATTCGTTTCAATTGCTATCACATATACACCTATTCCATAAAATGTATGCTTATGGTTTTTTTTGGACTCTTGAGCCTTGCAGTAGGATAGAGACAATCGACATGATCGAACATGTTTAGTTACAAAATATTATGCTACATTGTGCTACAGAATTCTATGGATGTACCTTCGTTGTGGTTCAACACCATTTTTCCAATTCAAACTACCTTGTTATTAAAAAAAAGAATATCTGCAATACTTATATTTATATCGATGATTAAAACGTAGATATTTAGGTTCATCATCAATACATAAGTCCAAACGTTTCAAACCAGGATATCTTAGTTTCAAACTAGGATTCTTAGTTTTAAACCATGAATGAGGTGGATAACATTCGTTAAGAAGAAAATAGAGAGCGGAGATGCTGAGATCTCCTTCCTCTGCTTCGGCACCTTTGCCTTGGCTGCAACTTTCACTCAATATGCCCTATTCTCTTTATGTTCTCCTTGTCATGTCGTCGATGCCCTTCTGCACCAAAATTTTGGGTCTCAGCGCTTATCTTCCCCTGTTCATTGTAGATTTAAATTTTGGTCATGCATACAAAATAAAATGATCCCCGTTTCTCTTACAGAGCAGGAAAAAATCAATATTAATACGAGTTATATTAATAGAACCATATGGTGAAGCTTAGTAACTCTTGACTTGTCTATATTAGTTATTCTTGTTTTTTCTGTCAAGTCATTTAACTTGACAAACTCTAGGATTTGACGGGGAAAATTTTCTCCAGATATCCCTAAGAAATCAAAACAGTAATAACTTAGCATTAGCAAAGCATGTAATGGAACTATGTTTACTTTGTATGAAAGACTTAAAAGGGAAGCTCCTGGCAGTATCTCCATCACAAAACTTTGAAATATTAATCAAAATAAAATTTTGTTGTCAAATGAGCTAAACAGAAAATTTATTTATGTAAACAGAAAAGCTAGACAGGTTCATATGAAATTTTTGTAGCAATGGCCCATTATAATACAAAAAGTTTATGTCTATCAAAAAAATCATTCATGGTGCTTAGTTTAATTAATGAGCACTTGAATCCAACTAAAATAGGCCATTTCAATTAAAAGGTGTTCTTCCCTTAACACTGTCAAAACTTAGAATTTATGTTGGCACTGGGCAGGAAAGAGTTTCTTTCTGTGAGGGGTCATTGTGTTGTAAACTAAACTGCACATCAGCAGGGATGCTTCTCAAGAGCAATACAAGAGCTACATAAATACCACCTCATTTGCCTCATTAATCGTTTAGTACAAATTGATCAACAAGCTATGGTCGAACCTGGTCAAGCAGCCCTCTAGTCAAGTCAAGTCAAACTTCTGCCCTTCAAACTTCGGCCCTCTTTGCTCTGACCTAGGCCGAATTTCAGCCTCCAGAATATGCCCAGAAAACTCGGCCTGCCCAGAAACTGCCCAGAAATTTACATGTGCAAGTTCAAGAGAGAGAGAGAGAAATATGATAGAGATGAATTCATCCTTCTTGTCCTTCATCCTTCTTCTCCTTCGCTTGAATGCCCATAAACTGTCTTTCTTGTGTGTGATTGAATGGTGCCTTTGTGGAGGAGGTCCAATGCCTTTATATAGTGTTTTGTCTTCACGAATGGGTTTGTCTCTTCACTGGAGCTGAATTGACTTGAGGAAGGGCTGACTTGATTAGTTTGGAGCCAAAAATTCAAAATTCAAATTTCTTATAATATTTCTTTCAAGTGCTAATCAATAAAAATGACATGAAGAACATGTCTTAAATTTACATTATACATTACAAGGGCTTAAATATAAATTATGAAGACTGACCATAGCTATAAAATTCAACATAGCATGCCTTGCTAGGTAGGTTTAACATAATTTTTTTTGTTAACAGTAGTTCATCTTTTTTATGGATTTCAAGTGTTTTAGATTATAAATTCCAGCAAAAACATTGGAATTATCTGCTAGAGGTATTTTGGATGTCTTCATAGTTTATCTAAATAACATCTTGATGTAAGATGCATTATGGTCTCTCAGTCTGATGATGGTGACTGTGTCACCATCAGGTCTAGTAGCATGTTTTCCTCTTATTCCATTTTGTTATCCTTTAGCTATTGTATATTTTTTCCTGCAAGACATCACTGCATGGAAACCAAGACATTATGAAGTGGATTTCTGATTTTTCTTCCTTATATAATGTCAGTGTTTTGCCATCTTGGTGTCAGTATGCTAATGTTTTCAGTAATAACGTCCTCAGAATCTGGAGATATGCTAGCTTCCTAGGTGTTCATCACGAGACTATTTTTTTCCTCCAGTGAGAAAAAATCGTAATTTCCATTCATAGTGGAATGGATAATTACATTCTTTAGGTGCCTACAACATTTTTCATAAAGAAAATCAGATATAGCAGCATCTTCTAAGTCTCAAGGCTATCTAATACATATAGGCTAGCTGTAAATATAATTTCTGTTCAAAAAGACTCCCACATATATATTCTTCGAGTGTTCTATCCAGCTTCCTGGATTTTATACAGTCTCATCACAGATGGCCAGACTATATAATCCTGGTGGTTGAACTATTTTATAGTAGCATTTTGTTAGCAGGTGATTTAGAATAATCTTTGAATGAATGTTACCTGTTGCATGTGTAATGGAATATGCATTGGTCACATTAACAGGTTTACCTCGAGAAAAAATAAAGTTCTGTTGTAATGTGTTGTTTGAAAGCATAAAGACAGATATAATTGGATGATAATACAAAACATCATAGAGGATTCATCCAACACTAATATTTTCATCTTGATCAGTTTCATTTGTTGCTGATTAGTATACCAAATAAATTGGAGCCTGTGTACATCATACAGCTAACTAAATATTTGCATTTTCATCCTCATAAATTTGTCCATTTGGTGTGCATATTGTCAGTCATTTAAGCTGTTTGACAGACACTCAATCTAACCACTCGAGTCCATATAACAAATATGGTTAATAATTGTTGGTTGTTATGTTGCAAAGTATGATATTTTCAATGTCATTGCCAACCATAATCTAGACAACATTTTGGATTTGTTAAGTGTAGGCCTGATCCATAGCAGTGTTGATTTCTTTGGCAAAATTTATGACAACTTTTTTGTGTTTCCTACTATGCTTTGCATTATGTTTTTCACACTACGGTCCTAATAGTTGAGTTGGGTTTCCCAAATGAGACATTTTACAAACGTATTATCTATATTATATAATCATCTTAGGCTTTGGACAAAGTTTTTAGTACATAAATCTCTTGCAGAGGGACTATATTCGATGTTTACTCTCATTGCTTGGCATGCATGAGCTACAGATGTGCCATTGTTGGGATTTACAGATGACTAAAGATAGAAATCCCCTTATTTACTGAGTGGACTTTGTTTTTAATTGATTTCTCAAATTCCTTCCACATTTCTTGATGAGGGCAACAACCTCCTCCTCTGTTGAAGTAAACATCATTTATGGCTGGATTTTTGTAAGATTTCATGTATTGCCAGGACATTGGAAAAACTTCAGCCTTACAATGTCATGGAATCCAATTGTAAAGGAGTTAATTGGTCCAGAGAACTACTCACTTGATTTTTACTGCATACACTACAACTACATAAGAGATCCATGATCTAGAGCATGATGTAGAAGAACTCATGTGGAAAATGGTCAGGTTGTGAGCAAAGTGGTCAAGTGTCCTTTGCCAACTCAACTGTCAAAACGCTATAAAATGATGATGTTGTGTTATCTTGGAAACCTTCTCTTGTGGATAGGATAATACTCTGGAGTTATTAACTAATTCCAGTTCCATTCGTGAAGATGTAATGGGTTCATGGTTGCACTACCCTATTGATGATTCATTAGATAAAGGAATATTGCTCTGAATTCTTTGGAGGGTTTTGCTTGCTGTATCTCTAAATCTAGGTCACTAGATCCAAGGTTATTTCATTTGCTATATTTTTATTTCACCCATTTACTTATCTTGGATCTAACACAAGCACTTAATTGAGTTGTCATGCTTGGGAAAATTGAATATGTATTGCTCATTTGAGTTCAATTTACAATGACTTGTTTCAACATTGAGAATCGAGATATCTTTATGATCTACACACTCAAAGAAGACTAATCAATGTGAAAATAGGGTGAACAACCTACTTAATAATAAGTGGAACAATTCATGCCATTTGAGATTGATTTCTAGGGTTAAATTCAAGCCTTCATATCTAATTTTATTTTTGGTGGATATTGCATGATCCATGGTATGACCAACTTCCTGGTTATTCATTTAACACCTCAACACATGTGATTTATTTCTTGTATGTCATTTTACTCACTCTGCATCAAGGTCTGAAATGTGGCATGTTACACCTTGATTATTTCAATGTTTTTTTTGCACAATGAAGTCTTAAACACCTTCTAATGCAAGAAAATGCAACAATGAGCTGAACAACCCACTTTATAATTCAACAACATATGAAGATTTGTCACTGACATAAAAACTTGGCTCTAGTTCTCACTGTTTATCTACATATTTTATGTGGTCAAGTACTAAAGTTTATTGCACCATTTTTTGATGATATATATGCTCTGAAACTGAGTCATATAACACTTAATTTCTCATCTCTTAGAATTGGTGATGAGGATTACATCTTGTGACATTGTTTAAAGTGTCCTTAAAGAAAATCAATACACAAGGTTCATAGAGTTTGAAGCAATTTAGGGTTTCAAGTCCCTCTTAAGGTAAACCAACAACATAATAAATCCAACAACCTAGCCTATAAGGCTGGTGCCACACCTGATCTCAGACTTAAGCACCCTTAATCTACACCTATCCCATCTAACACAAAACTGTGTGTTGAAACTTAGTTTCTTCACTGTTGAGCATGATAATGACTTCTTCTAGGCTGGAAAAAGGGCATACTGCAAATTATAAGCTGCAATAACATATTTATCCTATTTGAAGATTTAACAGAAAGGATCGTGAACTTTGTCTAATATGGGTTTCAGAACTGTAAAGGATATGGTCGGTCGTGCATATATGCTAAAGATAGATAAAGAGGTTATAGACAGTAATGAGAAGCTTGAAAACATCTATCTTTCTTTGCTACTTTGGCCTGCAGCAGAGATTCGCCTAGAAGCTACTCAATATTGTGTTCAGGAACAAGTTCATGGTCTGGATATGGTACATTTGTGTGGGGCTCCTCCTTGATCCTGAGTCAAACAATAGATCATCCATGATCCCTCTTGCATTTGGATCTTCCTACAATTTCTCTTCTAGCAACCACCCTTTACATAATTATTGTGTTCTGTATCCTCCTCTCATGCAGCTGCCCTTCCACATCATTTTGAACCGTCATTGCTGTCAGACACAACTTTCTAATAATGAGGGGGGTCTATTGCCTTGGTGGTTTTGAGGGATCACAGGTAGGGGTTCAAATATTGCCTTGGTGGTTTTGAGGGATCACAGGTAGGGGTTCAAATATCCATCCCCCTCTCCATGGCCTCTTTGCTTTATCTCTAGCATTTTCTTCACCATGATGTCTTGGTGCTCATAATCTTCAATCACAAGGTACTCGTCATCTATTGAACCAGACTGTTGAGAGAAACAAAGGATGGCTGAGGTGAAAAATAAGCCCCTTGACTACTTTAGGCTTTGATGATTATGGCAAAGTCCTCTTCCAATTCAGATGAGGAAATCCTATTTGAAAATCCAGTTTAAATCCCTTGATGATGCCTCTATCTTGGCTAGGTTGTTACATTTTCCCATAGGTTTATTGTGTCTTAACTATCCTCCTTGTCTCTTAGTTTGAATATGTATGACGGGTCCCACTTCCTTTGTCAGGGATGGAGGATTCAAGCTCCCTTGGTTTTTAAAGTCGACAGTCATCTGCTGGGGGATTTTCTCTCTCTAGACAGGGTGGCTTTTACTATTTCAATTATAAATTCCCCCACACATGCTACTAGTCTTTCTCAAGAGCTGCTTGATAGACTGATATCTGAAAATACTTTTGTTT
Source organism: Pinus albicaulis (assembly GCA_034641835.2). Classification (NCBI taxonomy): domain Eukaryota; kingdom Viridiplantae; phylum Streptophyta; class Pinopsida; order Pinales; family Pinaceae; genus Pinus; species Pinus albicaulis. The sequence continues at coordinate 1,211,545,421 of CM076582.1, forward strand.
CCTTCTAACCAAACTTCCATAGCTAGCGACATGTTTCCAAATTGCTTTAAGCTTTGTGGATTCTGATATCATATGCCAGTTTTGAAAGAGATCTGGTAACAAGGTAGGAAATATCCAGCTGAGGTCATCTCTATAAAATGACTTCAAATATGGTAGGGGTACTCACACATAAGGAGCAGAGGAAAAGGGGGCATCAAAAAGGGCCAAGGAAGCATTTTCCTCAGGAGTTGATCCTGTGTTAGGTTTTTTTCAGGGGATAGATCTAAGAAAGTCTTTGCTTTAGTCAAGTCCTCCTTCACCCAAACCTTCTTCCAGGTTTTGTTGAAGTTTCCCCTTCTTTCATGACCTTTCTTTACTATGTAAAATTTAGTCTTGGAAGCTCTCCATTTTTAGTCATTTTGTCCCCCCTCGTTGGAATTCTAAAATTTTCTAGGATCTTTCTTGAGTGTTTTGTGCATCTTTATTGATCTGGGTTCTAAATTCCTCCAATATTTTCCTGTCTCTCCTTAAAGGTGTCCATCTTCAGCTTCATACCTAAAGTTCCAAAAAACAGAGCCCAAGGGTTGTTGTAAGGGCCCCTTTGGACTTGCTAAATCCTCCATGCTAGAGAGCGTTATCTTCAAATTCCATGATTTCTCACAAACTTAGCCTTGGATCCATCCTTGCTATTCCAAAAAATATAATCCTTAATTATGTTCGGGTTGTATCAAATGAAGCACAAATGAACGCGCAGACATTCTGGGGATATGGTGCCTGTGTAGTTTGCCTTAAAGCTTTTTTTCTTCCTTGCAAATATGTTGGACCATCTTTTCCATTAAAGCCTTATTAATCCAATCCCCCATAACATAGACCCAAGCCTCTGCAAGCCTTATACACATTCTTCCAGGCTAGCAAGATAATATTTCTTGGTCTGTTGTGTTCCTTAATGGACTACACATTTGCTGATATTTTCAGAATCGGCCAATTGTAGAATAGAATTTGACAGTTGTAGTTTGCCAGCTAGAGAGTCATTTCCCTTTCCAAATTGTTCCTTTACTAGACAATCCTTTAATAATATTTTGCCAAAAAGGCCCTTCTTAGCATGATCATGAAGGAGAAGGATTCCAAGATATTTCCTAGTAGTTGTTTTGGTGCTCTTCCTGTTGTGTTTGTATTTGTTAATTTTAGACAAACTTACTAGGTTTCCATAGCTGGCGACATGTTTCCAAATTGCTTTAAGCTTTGGGGATTGTGATATCATATGCCAGTTTTGAAAGAGATCTAGTAACAAGGTGGGAAAGATCTAGCTGAGGTCATGTTTCTCTATAAAATGACTTCAAATATGGCAGGGGTACTCACACATAAGGAGCAGAGGAAAAGGGGTCATTAAGAAGGGCCAAGGAAGCATTTTCCTCAGGAGCTGATCTTGTGTTAGGTTGTTTTTCAGTGGATAACTGTAAGAAAGTCTTTGCTTTAGTCAAGTCCTCCTTCACCCAAACCTTCTTCCAGGTTTTGTTGAATTTGCCCCTTCTTTCATGACCTCTCTTTACTGTGTACAATTCAGTCGTGGAAGCTCTCCATTTTCAGTCATTTTGTCCCCCCTTGTTGGAATTCTGAAATTTTCTAGGATATTTCTTGAGTGTTTTGTTGCATCTCTATTGATCTGGGTTCTAAATTCCTCCAATATTTTCCTGTTTCTCTCCTTAAAGGTGTCCATCTTCAGCTTCATACCTAAAGTTCCAAAAAATAGAGGCCAGGGGCTATTGTAAATGCCCCTTTGGACTTGCTAAATCTTCCATGCTAGAGAGCGTTATCTTCAAATTCCATGAGTTCTCACAAAATTAGCCTTGGATCCATCCTTTCTATCTCAAAAAATATAATCCTTAATTATGTTCAGGTTGTATCAAATGAAGTACAGATGAACGAGCAGACATTATGGGGATATGGTGCCTGTGTATTTTGCCTTAGATCTTTTTTTCTTCCTTGCAAATATGTTGGACCATCTTTTCCATTAAAGCCTTATTAATCCAATCCTCCATAACATAGACCCAAGACTCTGCAAGCCTTATACACATTCTTCCAGGCAAACAAGATAATATTTTTTGGTATGTTGTGTTCCTTAACGGACTACACATTTTCTGAAATTTTTAGAATTGGCAAATTGTAAAATAGACTTTGACAGTTGTAGTTTGCCAACTAGAGAGTCATTTCCCTTTCCAAATTGTTCCTTTACTAGACAATCCTTTAATAATATTTTTCCAAAAAGGCCCTTCTTAGCGTGATCATGAAGGAGAAGGATTCCAAGAGATTACAATATGGCAGTTTGTTTTGTGCTCTTCCTATTGTGTTTGTATTTGTTAATTTTTAGATAGACTTACTAGGTTTACATTTCAAAGGAAGCGTAGCAGAGTCAGCAAGAGGCAGAGGAGTACCTTTAAGGGACAACGCAGAGGAGCAAGGGCAGCAGCAACAACTACGCAAAATTTGCGCAACGCAAAGGCTTCAGCCGCTATGTAGGCCCAGGAGAGGCAGTGTTGTAGCTTCAAAGGGCTTCCAGAGTTACGCAAAGGCCTCTGGACGCAGTGTAAGGACTGCGTCACCCACTCTGGGGTTACACAATCCCCTTTTGAGTAGCGCAGGGGCATGCAGAGCCTAGCAGGGCTGACGCTAGGGCTTCAGGGGCAGCATTGGGGTTTCTAGGGTTAGAATTGGGCTGAGTCTTGTAAATCCCATTTGAGGGCATGGATTAGTTTGAATCTTAGTCTTAGAATAGTGGGTTAGCTGCAGATCTACTTTTTCTCTGTCTGGTTAACCAGATTTGGTGCCCCGATTTTTTGTACTCATAATCTACTTAATAATAATAAACCCTCATATTTGCTGCACCGGTTTTCTCACTTTTGGTTTTTCCGGGGACTTATGTCCAAAAATCAGTGTGTCACTTTGTTGAATGAGTGTAATATTCAGTAAATGATCTGCATGTGTAGGCTGTTAGTTGTGTTTACTTCGGTATATTCTGAATATTCTTTCTGAAAATAACTTGTATAACTTAATCAAGTAGGAGAAATAAACCGTGATACTACAGTAGGATTTCTGCATAACTGTATTCAAGAATTTTCACAGATTCCAGAATTCCAACCTGACTGGACAAAGAATTTAACAATCGAAGAAAGACAGAGAATGAATTTCTATGGAAAATACTGTCATCTGGAATATTTGTCAATTTAATGTGCTTTATACTGAAATTTTTACATTCATAATATCATATTACTTTACACAATTACTATTGGAATGTCGAGAGGTTTCTAAAGGAATATCCAATTGACAATTTTTTTGTTCATGTCACATAAAGCAGGAGAAAGGAGATGCCTTAATTCAGAGCTTTGGCATGCCTGTGTCGGATTGCTTGTGTTCTTACCTGTTGTTGGGAGCAAGGTTGTTTATTTTCAACAGGGTTACAATGAGCAGGTGAGGTTGTTTCTCACTAATTTTTAATTTGCAATCTTCTTTTGGATACAAATGACTGAAAATAATGAATTCTTATCTTATTTTCATCACAAAATGTGATTCCAATACTTTGAAATTTTAATGTTACATAATGAAATTGATCATAATCAATGTGATTTTAGGTAACTGCTTCAACAAACAAGGAGGTTGATGCTCATATATCCAATTATACGAATTTTCCAACTCAATTAGATAAGCCAACTTCACAATGTTACAATGCATGTGGGTTCTCTGCATTTCATCCTTGCTTTGGTTGTGAACACTTTTATTCATATCACTATATATACAAGATTTAAAATTTAATAAACACCTTATTGAATGCCAGGAAGATGTGGAAACAGATGAATTATATGCTCAAATGACATTGCAACCTCTTAATGTTGTAAGACATTTTCAATTTCATTATATGTTCTTTGTTGTAATTTCCAATTTTGGTGAGAAATGCTTTGATACTAGTTCCATTTGTGCAGGGAACTAAAAATTGATGATATTGTGCAACAAGTGAAAAATATTGTTATTTTGGTTCTGACCTTGGCACACCAAGCAAGCAACCGAATAATTACTTTTATAAAACGTTGACTGCAAATAACACTAGCATCGATGATAGGTTTTATGTGCCACAATGCGCTGCAGAAAAAGTTTGTCCTCCACTTGTGCAGTTCTTATTTTTCCATAGCTGTTGTTCTATTTGTGATTTAATAGATAAGTGCTTAGAATTTTAGACATTTTTTAAGAGAAGACTACATTGTTTGAAGGATCAAAGGGTAAGGTTATTTGTCATATTTGTCTCTTATTAAGTTTTGTTTGTTTTGGGCAGGATTTCACTAAGCAACCACCTTTCCAGAAACTCACAACCAAGGATATTCATGACAATGAATGGAAATTTCGGCATATTTTTCAGGGTAAGTTATAACAGTGATTTGAATGTTGTTTTGGAATAAAAGGGAATAGTGAATATGTAATTATGTGTAGTTTATTTTGATACTCTTATATTATTGCAATGCATTTTGAAATGTATACAGGTTGTGCATATATCAAATTTGTTGCCACATTTGAGGTCATACGTGGCAGATATATTTTAAAATTCTTGTTAATGGTGTTAGTAGCTACCCGTACACTCTAAAAAGTATCTGATATAGCTAGTCCCAATTACTTTACCTTTGAATGCGGAGCCAACATGTTTAGTTTTTCTTTGGATATAATTTATTGGCTTCTGGGAATTGGATTCCTTTTCCTCTGGAATAGTATGTCGATGATTGAAGATTGTTATATTGAAGCTATATTTCTGGTTAGTATCGAATTTACAAAGTCTTATCTTATTCTTTTTTAGTTTCTTGCTGTAATCTTGTGTCAGCAATACTTTGCTCCACCCATTAGATTTCTACTGAGTAGTTTTATTGTTGAAGTGTCATTGCTTCTTAAAGATAACTAGATGAAACAATACAACTACAAAAGTAGAGCATGAGACATTCATAGTAGAAATTGCTACCTCTGTTGTGTTTGATTATGTTGGATAAAATCAAAATTACAATGTACCATAAGCATGAGAATTCAAAATACTGAATGTGTGCTATTTGCATTTATTACTTTAGTTGAAGATAACATTTCATCAACAAATGTTGTACAATGAGAACACAATAGGTACAAATTTTATTCTATGGTGATGTTTTATTTTTATTTTTTTATTTTTTTTATGCAGGTCATTTGGCTAGATAGTGGCCACTATTTCCCAACTCAAGAAAGCTTGTTCGATTTTCTTGCTTTTATGGGGAAAAGTGACATTAACAATATTTCTTAACTTAAATCTTTCTTATGTTGAGGTATATATCGTATAAATCTTTTATAGTTTACTTTAGTTTATATTCCAATGTTTATTGACTTTCATGTTTTATACACTGCATTGTATATTTCTTTTTTTTTGATAGAAAAGGAACTCAGTATTGATGGCAAGAAGCATGAATTGAAGAAAGAGGAGAACAATAACGTTAGAGCGACAAAATGCAAATTAAAGGGAGTGAAGAAAACTGGTCTAGTGGTACCTGTAGGGCCAATATCTCGCATAAGACACACATAGAGACTGATGACCAAGCTTTCAGAATTGGTGAATTCACCTACAATGTCTTTTGCAATTTCTTCACAACAGAATGATAATGTTTTGAAGTGATGAAACAATATTTCATGTCTAAATTGTACTCCAACCAATATTAAGTTGGAAACTCATATTGTAATACTTGACATTTTATATAATATAATTTATGTGTTATTTATGGTTTCCCTTGATATTACTTAGTATTGTAATTAACATATGTAACTTTGTGTTTTCATATTAGATGCACATGTGCATTGTATGACATTATTTTTTTAATTTAGTTGCAAAATCATACTAATTAATGTATGTTGATTAATAATGAACACGTAAAATCAATCTACAATTACTAATTTAGTAGTTTATATTTATTAATTATGAACACAAATAAAATGAATATAAGACTAAATTAGTAGCTTATTACGATTGTTAATGAAAGTAAATGAAATGAATATAAACTACTAAAGTAGTCATTTATATAAACTACTAAAGTAGTCATTTATATAAAGAATATAAACTACTAAAGTAAATGAAATGAATATAAACTACTAAAGTAGTCATTTATATAAAGAATATGAAACTACCAAAAAACGGTAAATAATTGTTGCAAATGATAAATTTGTGATTGCAAATAGTGACTAAATTTGCATATATACGACTATTAGTAGCTAATTTACAGTATCTTATAACACGACTAAAATTTAGTCATAATTCTTTGGTAATTAATTAATTTCAAACAATGACTAAAATTTGCATATATATGACTATTAGTAGCTAATTTACAGTATCTTATAACACAACCAACATTTTAGTCATATTTCTTTGGTCATTAATTGGTTTTTTCAGGTGATCATTTAGTAATATATTTTGTTGTACATTTGGTCATTAATTGTGACAATTAATGACCAAATCAACGATTAAATCAATGACTAAATTAATGAAAGTCAATGACTAAATCAATGATTAAATCAATGACTAAATTAATGACCAAATACACTACTAGACAACAAAATTGAGACAACCAATTAATGACTAAGCTAAAAACGACTAAAAATTGGTCGCGTTATAAGATACTATAAATTAGCTACTATTGGTCACCGATCGAAAAATAGTCGTTTATATGCAAATTTTAGTCATTTTTTTAGTAACTAATTAGTCATTTTGTACTAGTGTATGTTATTTCAGCTTCTGGGATTTCTTCAATATATGGGCAGTTCTGATTATGGCTAGATTCTGATGTTGGTATGGTGAAATCATTTTCTGACTTTAAGAAATCATCTATGTGTTTGTCAGAATCAAACACTTGCCAGTGATCTTCGTTATTAGGTACGGCTGGTCTGTGTTTTACTTTTATACTGAATTGTTGATTTATTTCAGGTGTCTGACAATTGTTGGCATTGAAAGTGAGTTCATTTGCTAGATAATTTAATTCTCTTGGAATGAAAATAAGTTCATATTTTTCAAAGGTTTTCAACAGACCAAGGGCAGCGTTTCGATATTCCCTAAGTCTTGGATTTTTAGCTGAGTATTCTCCTTTGATTTGTTTTATGATAAGTTCAGAATCTCCTAAGATTTATATCCTTTGGGCTTCTAATTGTTTAAGCAGTTGTAAGCCTAGGAGAAGTGCTTCATACTCAACAATATTGGTAGTGCATGCGAAATCCAATTTGTATGAAAAACTCTGTTTTGTATTTTGAATCCACACACCTGCTCCTGCACTTGTTTTATTACAAGATCCATCAAAATTTATTTTCCAAAGTATGCCATCCATATTTTCCTTTTCTTGTTGTTTTTGATTGTTAATGTTTTGAATTTGATCAGAGGGAAGATTGGATTGTTGCGGTGAACTGATTGGGTCTATGTTTTCTTTGTCTTGTTGAGTAATATCATATTCATTATATAAGATAAAGGAATCTAAACTTGATTGAATAGAGTAGATTGGAGAACTGTTTGGTCTGTCCATGTTGCTCACCATGTACTTCATATGAGATTCCCTGTATAGTCTTCTGTTTTGGTTAAAAATGGGAATGGTGGCATAAGACATGTCCATTTGAAGGCTTCCCTGAAGTTTGGCTCCCCAAGATCTTGATAAGAGCATGCCATACTTAGGGGGAATGTCAGCTACAACTATATCCATAACTAGACTCTTAACAAGGATCTGAGCTAAAGTAACACCTAAATCTTTGATTAAACCCAAACACTTGACTCTGTTTGAGTCAAAGGAATACAATTCTTTGAATGGTTTAGTAATTTCTAAGCCTAAGCTCTCCATTACCACCTTGGGCATCAGATTGTGCGAAGCTCCCGAATCTAACATGGCATTGTGTAAAATATTCTCATGTATGTTCAAGCTAACATAGAAGGGAGGGACAACCCCTTCTTGATATTTTCCTTCAACCTCTGGACCAAAAAAAAGCTCAGGTTTTTCATCTGTCAAATTTAAAGTGTCTATATCACTTCCTAAGTTCAAAGCTTCCAAAACTTGGTTTTTGTACACTTCTTGGGTTACTAGTTCAACTAGGGGGATGGTGACTTTTATTTTGGCAATATCTCCCTCAAGGCTGAAAGGAATAATTGACTTATTTGCATTTACATCTATCTTTTCAATTGAATTCTTTTCAGCAACTTTGATTTGCTGAACTTTATTTGGACTGGTGATTGGGATAGTTTTATTAGGACCACTAACTGAGGTGCTAGGGGTACTCTGTTCAACATTTAGCTGGACACCTTTGTCTTTATTTCAATCTAGTGTTTTAGTCGAAATGTTGGTTTTCTCTACTGTCTTTTTGGGCTGATTTTCTGCGTTTTTCTTGACAGCGGTGCTAGTGTTCTTATCTTTTGATTTATCTATGTTTCCCTTGCTCCTAAGATCATACTATTTGTGTATCTCTATGATTTCATTTTCAAAGCCTAATCTATAGTCATCAGAATCTTCATAGGTATTTGTATTTTGATCATAAGAGAAAAAATTTTGTTCCTCCTGAGTGAGGAAAACATCATCTCCACTATCTGATCCAATCAAGTTTACATGGGATTCTTCCAACCTTTCCAACTCCCTATCTTCCTCATATTGATCTACATAGTTTTGTTGGAAGGGGGGTCTAATCTGTTGGTCATTTTCATTCTGTTTGTCTTGATTTTTTTCTCTTCTATAATTCTTATTTCTATTTCGAGGAGCAGCTTGGTTTTGATTTGCTTGTGCTTTCTTGATTATACTCATCTCTTTCATCATTTCTTCTAACATCCTCTCCATTTTTGAGCTTGAAGTAGAAGGAGCGGACTCTTCTCTAAAAGATACTCTCTTCTCAGATTTCATTCTTGCTCTCTTCTCCATTAAGTTGACTTCCACAGAAAGAGCACCTCTTTGCATATCTTCAAGAGTTGTAAAATCTCTCTCTCTTAGCGAATAGGTCATGTCAGAGTCAAACCCTTCAGGAAATTTATTTAAAGTTGAGCACTGTGGAGGTTTTAGTTCTGGGGAAAGTGCATTATACACACTATTGAACCTAGTGCAATAAGCTTGCACATTTTCCCCAGGGTTTCTATGGAGATTTTTGTAATCAGAAAGGACTTGGAGAGGATTCTTCTTCACTTCCCATTTGTTCAAGAATGTTTAATGGAAGCCTTGAAGATCATTAATACTATGGGGGGATAAGCTTTTAAACCATTTCCTTACTTCTCCCCCTAAGCTTTGAGCAAATAATCTAAGCTTGACAGAATCATCATCAATTTCATTTCTGTCAAAGTAGTCATTCATCTTATCCACATGTTGTGATGCAGTTGTAGCATTGCTAGCATCATATAATGGAATTTTGGACTGATAGTCCTATGGAATATTGACTAATGGTGCAGGAAGTACTAGGGGAGCATACCATGCAGCCATGGCAGGAGGTGGAAGTGGATTCACAGGTGGGTTGACAAAACAGAAGGTGAGCTGAAGTGAAGTGGTTGGAACAGTGGATGAAGGATGAGTAGATGTGGATGGAACAGTAGTAGATTGCCGAGCTAACCTTGGATGAGAGACACCTAATTCAACAGGAAGTGTAGATCAGGTGGTGTTGTTTCTATACTACCAGGAGGTTTACTTGCCTCTGGGGATGAAAGTGAAGACTCAGAATCTAGCTGAATTATATCATCAAATGACCTAGTTCTAAAAGGATTTACTAAGTCGGCTTGTGATTGGTGTAAGGCTGCGAGATTTTCAGGGACTGAATTAGACCTCAAGGGTGATCTAAAAACAGTTGAAAATTTTATCTTGGAAGATTTCCTAAGTATACTTTCAGGGTTTTCAACTTCTTCCAGTGGGTTTGGGTCAGGGTAGGCTCTAGTATGAATCTTTCTAGGAGCCACTGTGCTATGTTTTTCAGACCTAGTTGAAAAAGAAAAGTTTTAACCAAATATGACAATCTTTAAGAGGCTAACTGATCTTTTCAGAAGAAGGAAAATCTTAATTTTAAAGCCTTCTAGCTGAGATTTTTATGATGCTATTAAGACTTGGGGTCTTCCCACTGGAGTCTTAAGGTCTGTTTTTGGAATCGTGGAGTCGCCAGGTGAAACAAATTTTAGCTATTTTGGAGGTAAAAGGTTTTATGGTCCACCACCAAGTTTATTATGAAGCCAAACTGAAATGTTTTGGGTTTTTCTGAGTTTTAAGATCTTACAGGTTATGAGAGTGTCCTAAATTTGTCTTAACACTTAGCTAGGGTGTCAAAACATCTAGAGTTCACTCTTATGGCTTGGTAACTGAATCCTTCAAGGTTTGACAAGGCTTTACAAGAATCCTAAAGGTCACTTAGTTTGCCACTGATTCAAAAGGTACTATCATGATTACCATTATACTTGGTAGTGCTTGAAGAAGGTCACTTATATTATGCTAGACAGTGAGTGTTTTTGCTTCACAGATTTTACTCAATGTCCCACCGTGATCGCCATTATGTTGGTGTCCCGTGTTTTGATAGTTTGGCAAATAAAAAGACAAGGCAGCATCAGAACCAATCTTTAGAGTTATAGGATCTAGTCCTCCTTCTCTCAGAGAGGGATCTCTCAAAGTTTATTTGCAAAGGTTTATCTTGTGTGCTTAGAGTATTGGTTTTAGACTAGTTATTAAGTGCAGGTATTTGTTTGTTTGGTTGGGTTCAAATGATACAGCAGAGCATAAAAAGGTCTAGGAAAAATATATAGGACAGTAAAATATCTGTTTCATTGAGCAATGGAGTCAGAAATAGGTCTTAACATACTTATCAAAGGATATGGGATATCAAAGGGCAAATCTAACTTGGCCACAGGATCCTTTTGTTTTTGGAATGGAATGAACATTAATGATTTGAAAAGAGAGTTTTAATTCTCAACAAAGGGAATTTGGAAGCATAATTTGAAACAATAAAGAGTTCTTTGATAGACAGAGCTAACCATAAATTCTAAAAATCACACCTTTAAGAAAACAATGATTTCAAAACAACTTTCAAAGTAAAATCTAAGATTCGGGGAACACCATATTTCCTCAAAGATTTTATTCTAAAGGACTTTAGAAAACATATAAGATTTACTGATAATCACAGTCATAGAAGAGGGAACACCTAAAAACATCTATGATCATAATTATAATGAACTTTAAGCTAACTGTTTAAGTGAGGACAAAGGGCAAGATCAAAACACACCTCTCTGATTCACTATAAGCAAAAAACTTCAAAGGGAGACTTCAATAACAGTTTTTAAGTGGCAACAGACAAGCAGGGAGAACCATAAATCATGCTGAAACCAATTGTTCGAACTATTTAAGGAAATAAACAAGCATGAAGATTAAAGAGAAAGATTAAAGCCTCTAAAATACTTCAGTAGAAGGAAACATAAAACAGTGAAGGATGAACAGGTCTAAGGTGCTTCCAGGAGTCATTTCTTAGCCTAATACTTTCTATCCTACTGTAGTAAGAAATTATGGAACATAATGGAAATAGGGAAAAACATGTAACAGTTCAGAATACTTCACCAATAGCCGAGCTCATGAATCCAGTGATAGAGCCTTCTCAGGAAAAAACATGCAACAACATCATCAAGACCTCCGAGACTTCAATTTGTTCTTTAACTTCAAAGGACTATGTATTGATTTCAAAGAGTTTCAATATTACAGCTTGTAATCAAACAACAACCAACCCCTCACACATCTTCTGAAGAAGTATATATAGAAGGATGAGGAGGTGAGATCTGATAAAAGATCTTAATTTACAATTAATACAGAGTTAATGTCTTCTTGGCCCTTGGGGGGCTCAAAGAAGAAATTGTACAGGTGTTTACTGTATTAATTGATTTACACTTATGAATTAAACTCGGCAGGAGCTTTGTTGACTTTTGAGGCTCTGTGTAATGTTTAGAGTAAATATGCAGATATTTCTACATTGATTTCCTTGCAGAAGTAACTCCCTGGCTGCACTGAGGCAGAACCTGATCTTCTTCAATAACTTCGGCCTCTGATTGAGTACTTTGAGGAACATGTGGCACTATGGTAGCTGAGGAATCAATTTGCCCCAGATTATGGCGGTGGAGGCATTCCTGTTTGACAGAAAACTTTAGGTTTTCTGTAAACTGTGTTTTATTTGGGGATTAGGCTTTTGATAGGCATCTTAGACGCAATCCCCGTGAAACTGTCTCTCATCCTCTGTTCTGATACATTTAGGTCTTCGGCACTGATACCCTTTGACAGTGTTAAATCCATGGTTTCTTGCTGGTATGCAGGGTTGCGCAGATATAAAACGGCATCGATGCCTCATAAACACCGATGATACGTGATATTGCAAACCCCTGCGAATTATTTCCCTGATGAAATGAAGGCAAGAGGATCGTCACCCTCAGCCTGCAAATTTTCTTCAGTATGGCGGAAAATCATTGAAACCCTGCAAAATACGAAAAATGTTATAAAATATTGCATAAAATAGGTTGACTGCTTCAAAGGACGAGTGGAGGAAGTGTGGCCGTTGGATGGCATCATCCAACGGTCGGGATTAATCGGGGAGATCATATAATGGGCGTAAGAAAAATTAAATCCGAGTCGTCGATCGTGCAGAGATCGACGGTCGAGATTGAACGAGGCGGTCAGAGGAGAAGGATGAATCTGAGTCGTCGATCGCGCAGAGATCGACAGTCGGGATTGGGCAATGGAAAGTCAAACGGGGAGATCGGGCGATGAATTGTGGAGATCAATTTTCTGTTGTACGATGGCCCAGCTATCGTACGCGCACCTTCGTTATCCATCGAGTAACTTTGGCGAGCGATCACCGTTGGATCAGTGGGCCCAGATTGGACGGTCCACAGCGATATCGTTGGGCGTCCTGGTCCGAACATTAACGCGCGATGGACGACAAATGGACGGCAGTTTTCAAATAGTACAAGGGACGCGTGGCGACATGTGTATGGAATCGCTGGCCATCGGAAGAAAACAGCTTTTGGCCCGAAGGCGGTGCAATGGATACCGCCAGTTTTTAAGAGTGGTGAACAGCTGGCAGGGACCACCGAAAGACGCAATCCGCACCGTCCGATCTGTATATCAGATCAACGGTGCGGAACGGTTCAAAAAATAGTACCGGCGGAAATATAAAATAATTTAAAATCCCAAGTTTTAAATAAAAACAAAGGTTTTAATGTTTTCGGGGCGAAATATTGGTTTTAAAAGGGATAAGCACCTGACTGACTCAATGCGTGGTTCTGGCACCAGGGCGCATGGATAAAAGGGTTAGGGACCTGGCCTAAGGGAGCTTAAGTCCAATACATAGAAAATATGCATTTTTATTGATTTTTCAACGTTTTCAAAGGGTTTCAAGGGTTTCAGTATAGTTAAAAAATGGGTTTTCAACTATGGGAAAGTGATTTTCATAAATGGAAGAAGAGGATTTATGAAAACAAGGGACTTTTTATGGAGAAAAAAGGGGAGCAAATGAAGGTTTGAGAAGGGGAAAAAATGAAGGTCTTGCAGTAGTATTTGGTCTTTAAAATCAGCAGGATTTTAGGGTCTTTTGGGAAGTAAACACCAGTGCAGATTTGGACAGAGGCAGGAGGCCTTTAAGAGTCTTCAAAAGCCAACAGTTTTTTGCCATAGAAAATTGTTCCTTGAAGGCTCAAAACAGACTTAGCCACCTTTTGGTATCACAAATATTTATAGGTGGCTAACACACTCATCTCGAGAGTTTTATTTCCGACAGAAGAAGTAGAAGTAGAGGAAGTCCCTTGGCCTGCTGAGTTTCTTCCATCTCCTCTTCCTGCTAGTTATCCATTTATCATCGAGTACATCGAACCTGAGTCTCAGACACCAGAGAGTCCTTATCCCTCACATTCTTACCTTTCGATGACCACGACTGGGAACACGGCTTCGGCTGTGAGTGCTGCTAGTATTCAGACTCCTTCTTTGGTTGAAGGAGGAGGCACCATTGTTATATATTTCATCGCTTCTAGTACTATAGTGTTTGGCTCTGGTCACACCCAAGCACATGCTTCTCAATCTGGTCCCTTTTGTTTCGGAATGCCCATTAGTGAGATTCCTTCTTTTTCCTTCTCTGCTATTGCAGCTGCATCTGCACCCATATCCTCTATTGCTAGTGGATCAGCTTCTTTTCAAGGGTTCCCCTTTGGAAGTGGGCACATTCCTAATCCGACTCCTTCCTTAGGATATTTTCCTTTCATTTCCCAGACTCAAAGTTTCAATCAATGGTTTGGAGGTCAAAGTTCTACTACCTTTATAGGTTGGAACACTATTTTCACAGCATCAAGAGCTAGGAATCAGTTTCTCGCTGGTCATCAAGGGAATGTTCATTTCCCTTCATCGAGTGCTTATCAGGATTTTTCTCCTTTTTCAAATGCATGGAACCCCTACCAGGGGGTTTCTTCTTCAGTCACCACCTCAGTGGGGGGGAAATGGTCCTGTTTATAGTAACTCCATGTTGGGAGGGGCTCCTTCTCCAAATGTTGGGTCACAAGGATTTTCCTATGGCACAACATTTTATACAAACTCTACCCGGCAACCTGGTGCCTCATCAAATCCAGGTTATTCTTTTCAGAATGTGGGGAATCCATCCTATCAGGGATGGAATTCTCAGGCTCCTCCTTGGTTACCATTTCTGGCAACTTTAAACTTTCCATATTTGTCGAAATTGACTGACGATCCTGTTAGGTCCCTATATTAATAGTGTAGTCCCTTATTATGTTAGTGTAGCCCCCCTTATTTTTATTACTGTACCCCTGTAACCCCAATATTGTTATTATTGTGCCCTTAAATTATTATTGTTAGGTCGGCTAGGTTTATATTGTGGCCCCACTAGGATTACATTGTGGCCCCATGGACTCATATATATAGAAGGAGGTTTTGGTCATTTGTATCATCCAAGAATTGCTCATTTATGTAATGTATTGGAGGTTTCCCCCTCGAAGTGGCTTATTTATAAGGTGTTGATATCTCTTTTCTTCTGTTTTTGGAGCTGGTTTCACAACATTTGGTATCAGAGCTTTGGATTCTAGGGTTTCGCTGCTCTAAACAAGTCATCGTGGCATTTTCGCTATAAATTTTTTTCTACAAAGGTTCAGAATCTGAAATTTTAAGGGTGCAAAGAAAAAATCCTAAGGAAACTTTTCGCAAAATTTCAGAGCTTGGTTCGCAATATTTTCGGAGATATGATCTGTGGAAGGTAGTGCTTTTTGAGGCTCCTGAATTTCATCTCAAAGAGGTGATCGTGGGAAAACATTCATAACTCTCTCTCTGAGCATCGGATTGGAGTGTCGTAAAAAATAGTCGCAAGTACACAGACTTTAGTTTCTTTGCTATCAATTTCAGACCCGAAGGACGAAACAGTGACACGTGGCAAGTCATACAAGTTCTCTCTACTGAACCAGTCCATAACTACGTCATTGTGGGAGATTGGACATAACTTTGCCTTGGAGAATCCAAATCAGGTCAGACTTGTGGCATTCAAAAGAGAATTCAGAGGGCTACCTTAATGAAAAATTTCAGATATTGAAGAGACGCAGTCACATAGATAATCCAATTTCAATATCAAGCTCCTCAAAAGTAAGAAAAAGGTGTGTATTTATTTTCCGAATTGCATAAGTCTTGTTTGAAGAATCAATTTGAATCGATTACAAGGGCGTATTGTAGAATAGATATCAATATTGGATTCTAAAAAATTCCCCCTAAAAATAATTCAACACCCATTAATCCTTCAGAAGGCTCTACTATGACTCATGAAGATGAAGAATTGGAACATGATGTATCAAAATTACAAGAGCAAGTGCACCAAATTTCTCTCTCGCAAAGAGCAGAAAAAAATGAAATGGAAGTTTTGAAGAAAGGCGTGGAAGCAAAGATGGATGGTTTGAAGAATAATATGGATGGTTTGAAGAAAGGTGTGGAATCTAATATAGATGGCATGGAAGTTGGCATGGAATCTAATATGGATGACATGGAAGCTAAGATCGATGAAAAAATGGAAAACATGAAGAATGATCTAAAAGCAGACATGGAAGGTTTGACAAATTTGATACAAGAAATGTTTCCTAATGGTGAAAACATAGTAGAGGAAACTCATGATGAGAAAAAAATAAATGTTAATCGTGATTTCATAAACTTTAATGTTGGCGGGAAGAACCACCATATTCCAAAAATGGATATGAGGAAGTTTGATGGAAAGGATCCTGTAACATGGATACTACAAATGGAGCAATATTTTGATCTCCATAATGTGCAAAACACACAAAAGGTACACATTGCAACTTTACATTTAGAACAAAATATGTTTGTATGGTATCGATGGCTTTTCTCCTGTAAAAAAATTGTCACTTGGTCAATTTTTACGGAGGAAATGATAGCACATTATGAGGATACAAAGAGAAACACCTTCTTTAGCCAATTGATAAATCTCAAACAAAGGGGTTTAGTGGGGGAGCACATTGAGGACTACCAAAAATTGAATATAAGGGTAACTGATATTCCAGAGGAACACAGGATTGATCTCTATAGGTACTTTAAAGGATAACATCCAACATGAAGTTCGCGTTTTGGAACCTGATTCATTGGAGAAGGCATTCAGGTTGGCAAGAAAAATTGAATGTAAAATTATGGCGACAAGGAAGCCTACCACTCACTTCTATAAATAATGAAGTGTTTCTACGCCTAGATTTCCACAACCTACAAGGTTGACACCACAACAATTGGAAGAAAAAAGAGCAAAAGGGCTTTGCTACAGTTGTGATAGCAAATACACTAAAGGTCATAAGTGTGCTGAGAAGAAATTCTTTTACATAGATTGTGAAGAAGAAGAAGAAAATGAACAAGAAGAGGATATACACCAGGAACCACCCCTAGAAGAGGAAGAAATGAATCCGACCATATCGTGTAATGCACTGGCAGGAATTACCACTCCTCAAACTCTCGAGATAGAAGGACATATAAAGAAGAAAAGGGTAATAGTGTTGATTGATTCAGGTAGCACCCATAATTTTATTCATTATAAGGTAGCGAAGGAATTAAATTGTTTCCTATACCCAGCACCAGAATGTCAAGTGATGGTTGCAAATGGAGGAACTATAAATTGCTCTGGAAAATGCCATAATATCAAGCTAACCATGGGGGAATATGTATTGAATAGTCTGTTAGAGATGTTTAATAATTTTAGCGAGAGATTGGTAAGACTAAAACTGCAGCAGCAACATTATTTCAACCAAATTTGGGATTCTAGGATCTAGCCCTCCTGAATCCGGAGAGGGATCTCTCCAATAAGTGAAAATATGGATTTGTATTTGAATTTTGGGGTTATGATATTAGGCTAGTTATGAAGGCCAAGGGTTTGTTTTGTTTCTGGATGGTTGAGCATGATTTCAATTTAAGGCAGAAAGTTCTGAAGATAAAAAGTTCCAAAGGTGAGAAGTTGCAAGCAATCAGAGTAAGCTTTGGCCAAAAAGATAGATAATTGTAGGTTTTAGTCCATTGGGCTATGGAGTCATAATAGGGTTTAATTGGAACAGCAAGAGGCAAGAGTGGTCTATGGGGCAAGTCATCTATGTCTAAAGATCTCTTTGAAGATTTATTTATGGAATGAAATGATACAATAAGAAGAATAAATTGACAGATGCAGAAACAAGAGCAGCACGAGATCTGGTAAGTACTTTGAAACTAGCCAGCCTTTGCCATGGACTCAAGAAAAACATAAAAGTAAACTAGGATCTGGTAAGTACTTTGAAACTAGTCAGCCTTTGATACACTTTCAATAGAAAACATCTTAAAACAAAGGGAAACTTGAAGGCAACTTTTGGAGTAGAAACTAGCGGGCCGAGCTCACCACAAATCCTCTCCTAGCTCTGCTTTACTTGGTTACTTTCAAGACAATCACAAAGATAACACAGAATTGCCTAAGATCTGGTAAGTACTTTGAAACTAACCAGCTTTTAACACATTCCAAGGGAAACAGTCAGACAGTCTGTGGGATCAAACTGGGACCAAGGCTCACCATATATTCCTCAGTTCATCTTCACTAAAATTATACTGAAAATAACATTTAAGAATAACATTCAGCTAAACCAATAAGACGAGGGAAACGCCAACATTCCTATGCTCTAACTAAATTAAATTATTCCTAAATAACACAGTTTAGAAGAAAACATTAAGATCAAGATTTTCAGTCAGAGAAGGTTACTGATGTATAGTAGGTCCTAACTCTATGCATGTTGTTCTTTATAGGAGAATATGAAATACAGTGAAAACATAAAACAAAATAACAAGTTACAATTAGAGAAACATCACCGTCAACATAGACCAGGATCCCATAAATCAGCTTGTATTGATGCTCCAAACCAGTTACAGCTTTAAGTCCAGTGCTTTATTTTAGCAACCATCTACACATCTCAGCCTAACCTATCTATCACCAGCAGAGCCCCAAGAGCCAGTGAATACTATGTACAATCAGAAGTTTAAGCTCAAGTGTATATCAAAGTTCTACAACCAACCCCTCACTCATCTTCTGCAGGAGTATATATAGAAGAATGAGGAGGTGAGATCTGATAAAAGATCTCAATTAAAATTAATACAGTCTTAATGATTTCTTGGCCTTTGAGGGACTCAATGAAGAATCTTACATACGTATCCTCTGTATTAAATGTTTTTACATAAAGATTAGGCTCGGTGGGAGATTTTTTTGACCTTTGAGGCTCTGTATGGCAATGAAGTAACTCTGTAGATGTTCTTTGCATTAATTTCTTTGGCAGGGTTTCCTCTTTGGCTGCGTTGTGAGACAGATATCCGGTTTTGATCAATAAATTTTTCCTCTGATTGAGTACTTTTGAGGCACAGGTGGCTTTGTGGTAGCTGAGAGGAATCAATTTGCCTCAGATTGTGGCGATGGAGGCATTCCTGCTTGATAAAACACTTTAGGTTTTCTGTAAACTGTGTTTTATTCGAGGATTAGGCTTTTGATAAACATCTTAGATGTAATCCCCACAAATCTGTCCTTTAATCCTCTATTCTGGTTAATTCTGGTCTTCATCTCTGATACTCTTTGCCTATGCCAAATCCAAGGTTTTTGCTGATGTGCAGGGTCGCGCAGGGTCATCTGGCATCAGTGCTTGGATAAACATCGATGAAAACGTGAAATCAGGCGCCTGTGAATGATTTTCCCTCGGTGAATCGAAAGTGGGAGGGTCGTCACCCTCTACTTTCGAATTTCTTCAATTTATAGCGGAAAATCACTTAAAACCCTGCAAAATACAAAAAATGTTATAAAATCCTGCATAAATAGGTTGACTGCTTCAAAGGACGAGTGGAGGAAGTGTGGCTGTTGGATGGCATCATCCAACGGTCGGGATTGATTGGGAGAGATCATGGAATGGGTGTAAGAAGATCAAATCTAAGCCATCGATCACGCAAAGATCGACGGTCGAGAGCAGAGGTAGAAAGTCAAACGGAGGAAACAGGGCGATGGAATGTGGGCCGTCGATCTGCAGATTAGATCGATGGTGGAAAATTATTTAATGTCGCGCCGGGACCACGTTAAGTGTCGGGCAGATTTGGCGAGCGACAGGCGTTAGATGGGCAGCTTCAGATCGGATGGCTGTGGTCAATATCGCTGGGCATCCACGTCCAAACAATAACGTGCAATGAGCAAGCGGTTTTCAAATAGTGCGCAGGACACGTGGCGGCAAGTGTATGGAATCACTGGCGATCGGGGGAAAACAGCTTTCGCCTCAAAGGCGGTGCGATGGATACCGCTGGTTTTGGGCAATCGGCTTATGGACGGCGAGGACCCCAGGGAGACGGAATCTGCACCATTCGATTTGTGGATTAGATTGACGGTGTAGATTTATTGAGAAATCGATCCGACGGAGAATTTTATAAAATAAAATAAAACCCAAAGTTTACAAATAACAAAGGTTTTTTTTTATGGTTTTGGACGGGATATATATGTGATATAGGATAAGTGCCCGACTACAGGGCCTTTGGACTTATGGAATACAATGGGCCCAGGGCTTTATATAACAAGGGCCAATTGCAATCGCAATTTCAGGCCTGGGCTTTTCAATCAACCCATTGGAAGATTTGCGATGCAATAAAATATAGACCGTCGATCTACAAATCAGATCGACGGCGGGAGATGCATCGGGGGAAACGCAAATCGCAGATCGGGCCAGGGCGCTTTAATCTTCTCATTGGAATATTTCGATGCAATCGCGCGATCGCATCAGAACTTTTATAATGGCATAAATACTTGCGCTCTTGTGTTTGTGCGATGCGATAAGCGCCTCCAGAGTTAGCGCTTGGTCCCAGGGTGTGGGCATATGATCAAAAGTGGTCAGAGACTTAGCCCAAAGGGGCTTAAGTCCAATATATATATAAAAAATGTGTTTTTGAATTATTTTCAAAGGAAATGGAGGGTTTCGGTCAGGTTAAAGAGTGAGTCTTTAACTTTGTAACAGTGATTTTCATGAAGGGAAGAAGATGAATCATGAAAACAAAGGAGTTTTATGGAGAAAAAAGGGGAGCAAATGAAGGTTAGTTTTGGAAGAGGGGGGAGAGGGAAAAAGTGATGACTTTGCAGCAGTTTCTTCTCATGATTTCAGCAGGATTTCTAAGTATAAAATGGGAACAACAATGAAGGTTTTGGACAGAGGCATGAGGTCTTCTAGAGTCTTCAAGAGCCAACAATTTTTAGCAATGAAATTTGTTCTTTGAAGGCTCAAAAACTCTTAGCCACCTTTTGCTATGACAAATATTATAGGTGGCTAACAGTGGCTCCACTTGGGGATGGTGCCTTCTTGAAGGCATCATGAACTTCAGACTTGCATTCTCTAGGAGGCTGATCAATTTCCTCATCCATTTATGTTCTCTAGGAGGCTGAACTGTGCCTGATCCATTGGGCTGCCCTTCCTTTGTTGGGATGATTTTGCTCTGAAAACTTTGTAGCAGCCATGAAAACAATGGATTTTCATCAACACAAACTTTCTACCTACCCAATCCTACTGATCTAACATTTTTTCTTCATAAGAGTGCACTTGGATTGGCAAACTCTATTTACAACATTTTATTCTTTTGAAAGCAAGAAACATAATCTATTTCTACTCCTTATTTCTCCCTGAACTCAAATTAAATAGTTGAGTTCAGATGCTTCTCTACCTAATCTACCATCTGTTGGGATTAAACTGTCCAACAGATTTTTATTCTCTAAATTCTATAACAACAATTTAAAAGCATACAAGTCAGGATTGATCAGTCTAACTTGATGCTAGTCTATGGCATAAAACAAGCTGCACACAGACATTTATTTTGCAGAAAATTAAATCAAAATGGAAGGCTTAAGATCTGAAAGTTCAAAACACTTCCTTCGTCCTTTTACAGCTCTGTTTTGACTCTTGTTTGAGTTGTTTCTTCCTTGCTTTCTGGTTCAGATTTTGAGCTAATTAGAACCAGATCTTTTACATCCTTTGACTCAGATTAAAACAAATTTGATTCATCTCTTTTGGAAACTTAGGTTCAGGTTTTGTTCATGTTTGAACCTTTGATTTCTATCCTAATATAACTACTGATAAGCCAATATTACACAGTTTGGCAAATCGAATTCACTATCCTATCAACAGAAAATTTAAAGCTAATTAGTCAAGAGTAGGCTGTTTGACTAACTAGAAGTGTGTTTTTGTAGGAGTGGCATTTAGGCTTGCACACTTTGAGATTTGTTTCTCTTTTTTGGTATGGGGCTATACCTTTCCTGTTTTCATAATCTGCCCTCTTTTCTTTCTTTTCATTGTCTTTGTATTTTTTATTTTTACAACTTTAAATGCAATGGTGGATGAGATATTTATAGTGGAAAAAGATAAAAAGGATTTTGGAACATAGTATGGATCAAGAGAAGTAATTCTTGAGCATCCTACCATTGACAGGGACCCCAAAAAATTCTGCTCCATCCAACTCCTGTAAGTAAAATGCATTGTTACTAGCAACTGAATGTATAGAAAAAGGGCCAAGCCACAAGTTGTCAAATTTTCCATGCTTGCCCTTGTCTTCCCTCCTTGAGTCCCACTTTAAAACTTTGTCCCCAATTTTGAAATTGCTGGCCTTTGTTCTTCTGTCAAAAATCTTTTTAATGTTGTCCTGCTTTTGCAATGCTTTGCTATAAACCTCCTCTCTGGTTTGCTGAAGATGAATGGTCTGATTTATTCTTCTGATCATGTCATTTTCTTCAGTCTGCAACTCTTGGATCAACTTTATAACTGGCACACCAAGGCTAGTAGGAAAGATTGCAGCAGTGCCATACACAAGATGAAAAGGCGACATACCAATAGATTTCTTCAAAGTCAATCTGTCAGCCCAAAGTGCATGAACAAGCTTTGTGTGCCAAGACTTCTTGTTGTCCTCCAACAGTTTCTTGATAATATTCATTAAACTTTTGTTTGAGGATTTTGCAAATCTATTAACTTGGGGGTAATAGGCCGTGGAATACCCAAATGTTATCTAATATCTGTGACAGAACTAAACCATTTTCTTTGATCCAAATGCTGCTGCATTATCAGTGATGATCTTAGTAGGACAGCCAAATCTGGAGAGAATGTTAGTCTCCATAAATTTTATAATAACTGAATCATTGGCCTATCTACAAGGTATGGCTTCTATCCACTTAGTGAAATAGTCTGTGGCAGTGAGAATCCATCTATGCTGGGCAGAAGATGGGGGGTGGATTTCTCCTTTAAATTCAAGTCCCCACTGTTGAAAAGGGGCTTCAACAGTGATTGGATGCAAAGGTAAGGGTAACAATTTTCTTTTGCCTTCAAAAATTTGACACTTATGACAGGCTATGATCATTTTGTGCACATCATGGAAAAGAGTAGGCCAATAGAAACCAACCCTCAAAATTTTGTTGGTTGTTGTCTTCCAGTACAAATGACCTCCACACTCTCCTTCATGGAACTAGTACTTAACCTTCTCTGCATCAAAATCAGGCAAACATTTAAGCAATAGACCACTTGCATTTTTCCAATAACGACATTTATCTATAATGCAATAGTTTACAGCTTTCAACTTTAGGAACCTTGCCTTTGTTTTTGTCAAACCAGGAGGTGTATTTAAATTAAGCAAAACATAAAAAATATCAGCATACCAAGAGGAATTCATAAAATGGTTTTCAACAATGGGTGCTGAGATTTCCTCTTGATCATCTAAAGTATTAATCATATGAATATCAAGAACTTCACAATTTGACTCAGCCATTAATCTAGCTAGACCTTGGCCTTTGATGAGTTTAGTGGGCTTTATCTCTAAATCATATTCAAGAATAACAGCAATCCACCTACCTCTCTTACCATCTAGGTCCTGTGTTAGAATGTCTTTAACAACTGAATTCGGGACAAAGGCAATGATGTGTGAGTGAAGGATGTATACTCTGAAGTCTTTCAATGCTTTAACCAAAGCAAAAGCTTGCCTCTCCATAATGTTATACTTCAAAGGGGCATCCCTCAATGCCTTGCTAAAGAATGAAATAGGTTTCTCTTGTCCTTGTGGATATTTCTGTAAAAGGACAGCAGCTATGGTATGTTCTGATGCAAATGAGAAAATATAAAAATCTTTTGAAAAATCGGGACTTATCAGAACCGGTGTTTTGGTCAACGCTTGTTTCACCGGCTCAAAGGACTTCTTTGCTTCCAAGGTCCATTTTACCCCTTGCTCATTTTTTAACATGTTTGTGATATTCCTAAGGAGCTTAGCCAAGTTGGGGATGAACCTTCTCAAAAATTTAATCTTTCCAATGAAAGATTGCAACTCTTTGATGTTTCTAGGATGAGAGATTTGCAATATGGCCTCAATCCTCTTTGGATCTATCTTTATACCCTCTTCTGCAATAATGTGTCCAAGAAGCTTACCTTCTTGGAGATAAAATAATTTCTTCTTAGGGTTTAAGGATATTCCAAACTTTCTACATTTCTCGAAAACTTTTCTTAAATTTTCTAAGTGTTCTTCAGCTGTTTTTTAAAACACAATGACATCATCAAGATAGATAATGATGAAGAAGCCCAGTTCTTCCGAGAATGCTATGTCCATGGCTCTTTGAAAGGTTGCTCCAGCATTCATTAGACCAAAAGGCATTTTCACATACATGAAAGTGCCCCATGGTGTAGTAAAGGTTGTCTTTAATTGATCAGCATGGTAAATCAAGATCTGATTGTACCCTGAATAGCCATCCAGCAAAGAAATTCTTCTAGACCCTACCACCCTTTGTAAAATATGATCCATCTTTGGTAAAGGGTAGTTATCTTTTAATGAAGCTTTTTTTAAGTCTCTAAATTCTATACAAAGCCTGATTTCTCCAGTTTTCTTCCTAAAAAACACCAGATTAGATACCCATTCAGAATATCTAACAGGGACAATAATACCAGCATCATACATTTTCATGATTTCCTTCTGAACCAAAGGTAACTGAACAGGGTTTATTCCGCGCAGTTTCTGTTTGAATGGTTTTTGGTTCTCTTTGAGGGGGATTTTTTGCTGTATTATTTCAGTTTCAAAGGACTTAAGATCTTCGTAACTCCACGCAAAAACATCAGAAAACTCTTTAAACAGCTCAACGTATTTGAGTTTAATGTGAGCTGGTAAAGTTTTAGACAGTTTAATCATTTTCGGTTTTTCCTCACTGCCTATATTGCATTCCTCCACTTCAGTCTCTACAGGTTCCAGCTTTGGCTTTTTTTCCACATCGTTAAAATCAAACAACTCTTCTAAAGTGCCAAACCACTTGGAAAACTTTCATCTTTAGAGTGCAGGGTTTCTAACTCCTCTGTTTCGTTTGTAAGTTTGCTAGACAACAGGTTAATATTGACAGGCTCAGGAGACGGTTCTTCTTCACCAAGAAATTTTTCTTCACTACATTCTGTTTCATAGTCTGAGTTTGAACTGTTAAGTTCGAATTCATTTCTGAATTGCATGAAGTCTTCTATTTGTTTGTCATTGTCAAACACCTGCCAATATTTTTTATTATCTGGCACTGCTGGTCTAAACTTTATCTCAGTTGTGCAATCTTTAGTTTCAAATGGCGTTAAGCATGTTCTAGTTGCAAAGGCTAAATTGTGGGCTGCAATATTTCTTTTTCTTGGGACAAAAATTAATTCGAACTCTTCAAATATTTTTAAAAGGTCCATGACATCATTCCGGTAAGCTCTAAGTCTGGGATGATTTGCATTATACTCCCCATTGACTTGCCTAATGATTAACTCTAAATCCCCATACAGCTTGATTCTTCGGGCCCCTAGCTTTTTCAATAGATGTAAGCCTAAGAGAAGGGACTCATATTCTGCTATGTTATTGGAACACTGAAAGTTTAACTTGCACGAAATGCTTTCTGTGTGGTTTTTTTCAGTGTTAGTAATCCAGACACCTGCACCAGCGTTAGTTCTAGTGCATGACCCATCTAAATACAGACTCCATAGAGGACCCTTTCTAGTTTCATCTCGGTCACTGTCCTCTTCAACTAATGTGCTTTCTGATTGTTGTTGAATGTCTATACTTGGTTGAATTTGTTTTGATTCCTCAGGTTTTTCGTTAAGTGGAAGACCATTTTCTTGAGTTTCAAGGTTTAAAAGCAAAGGACGTATGACTTGTAGTTCAAGACCCATATTTGGTTTGCTGTTGTTTAAAAGTTCAGCAAATTTTTTTGACAGTTCAGTGGTATTTACCTCCTCCTCTCTATCGGCCATTAATTCTGTTAAAGTGACTTGTTCGTTGAGTGTTTCATCAGTAAGCATGATAAAAGAATCAAGGCCTGTATTGACAAAATATATAGGAGAGTTTTGTGGTCTGTCTTGACTTTTCACTGTGTACTGCATATGAGACTCCCTGTAAAGTCTTCTGGTTTGATTGAAAACATGGATAGTCGCATAGGTCATGTCCATTTGCATGGTCCACTGTAACTTAGCCCCCCAAGATCTTGATAAAAGCATTCCATATTTCAGGGGCACATCAGCCACAACGATATCCATGACTAAGCATTTGGCTGGAATCTAGGCTAAGTTAACACAAAGTTCTTTGATCAATCCTAAACATTTTACTCGGCTTGAGTCAAAAGAGTAAAGGTCTTTATAAGGTCTGGTGATTTCTAGACCCAGGCTTTCCATCACAGCTTTAGGCATTAAATTGTGAGAGGCTCCTGAGTCATGCATAGTGTTGTGTAAAATCTTGTCATGATAGTTAAAGCTTACATAAAAGGGAGGAACATGTCCCTCTTGATATCTTCCTTCAATTTTTGGACCAAAAATGAGTTCCGGCTGGTCATCATTAAGATTGACGGTATCATTTTTGTCTTCTAAATTTAAGGCCTTCAAAATTTGAGTTCTATATACATGTTGGGCAGCTAACTCAGTCAAGGGAACAGAGATTTTGATCTTAGAAATTTCCTGTTCCAGGCTGAAAGGAATTTGACTCTTAAAAGCATTGGTCTCAACCTTATTAGCTGTCATTTTATCAGCAAGGTCAGCTTGCTGATTTGTTCTATTTACACTTGACAAAATTGTTTTAACAGGAGTTCTAGCTGAAGTGTTAGTACTACTAATGTCTGCACTCTGTTTTTCATTGTCTTCAGTGCCTTTTCCTTTACCTTTATCAGAATTTACAGCCCTTGTTTTGTCCTTTTGTTTGACAACTCTAGGCTTGGGTGCAGTGTTGTTTTGTGAAGATTTGTCAGAGGGTTTGTCGGGGGTTGGTTGACTAGTTTTTCTTCTAAGGTCATATTCTCTTTGAGGTTCTGTGATGGCATTTTCCATGTTTTGATAATAATTTTCATTTTCATCTCTTTTGTCATCATAAAGTGTGTACAGACCTTGTTTTTTATCATAATGAACTTCAAAGTCATCATCATCTACCCCAAACAGGTTTATATCATCTTCCTCTGTTATTTGATATGTTTCCTCAACCTCACTTACATAGTTTTGATGAAAGGGAGGAGTGATCTGTTGATCGTCTTCCCTAGGTCTGTTTGGAGGTTGGTTCCTTCTAAAATTCTGATTCTGGTTCTGGTTTCTGTTTTGAGGAGAATTTTGATTTTGGCTTGCTTTTTCTCTCTTAATTATGCTCATCTCTTTCATCATCTCCTCCATCATTCTTTCCATATTTGAATTGGAAGTGGAAGGTGTGGATTCCTCTCTAAAAGATACTCTCTTCTCAGCTTTCATCCTTGCTCTTTTCTCCATCAGGTTGACTTCTACAGAAAGATCACCTCTTTTCATATCTTCAAGAGTTGAAAAATCTCTTTCTCTCAACTGATAGGTCATGTCAGAATCAAACCCTTCAGGAAAATTGCTTAAAGCTGAGCCTTGTGGAGGTTTTATTTCTGGGGAAAGTGCATTATACACACAATTGAATCTAGTGCAATAAGCTTGCACACTTTCCCCAGGGTTTCTGTGGAGGTTCTTGTAATCAGAAAGGACTTGGAGAGGATTTTTCTTCACTTTAGAATTTTAGCAGATTGGTGAGACTAAAACTGCAGAAACAACATCTTTTCAACCAACTTTGGGATTCTAGGATCTAGCCCTCCTGAATCCGGAGAGGAATCTCTCCAATAAGTGCAAAGATGGATTTGTCTTTGAAGTTTGGGGTTATGATATTAGGCTAGTTATGAAGGCCAAGGGTTTGTTTTGTTTTTGGATGGTTGAGCATGATTTCAGTTTAAGGCGGAAAGTCCTCAAGATAAAAAGTTCCAAAGGTGAGAAGTTGCAAGCAATCAGAGTAAGCTTTGGCCAAAAAGATGGATAATTGCAGGTTTTAGTCCATTGGGCTATGGAGTCGTAATAGGGTTTAATTGGAACAGCAAGAGGAAAGAGTGGTCCACGGGGCAAGTCATCTATGTCTAAGGATCTCTTGAAGATTGATTTATGGAATGAAATGATACAATAAGAAGGAGAAATTAACAGATGTAGAAACAAGAGCAGCCCAGGATCTGGTAAGTACTTAGAAACTAGCTAGCCTTTGACATGGACTCAAGAAAAACATAAAAGTAAACTAGGATCTGGTAAGTACTTTGAAACTAGTCAGCCTTTGATACACTTTCAATAGAAAACATCTTAAAACAAAGGGAAACTTGAAGGCAACTTTTGGAGTAGAAACTAGCGGGCCGAGATCACCACAAATCCTCTCCTAGCTCTGCTTTACTTGGTTACTTTCAAGACAATCACAAAGATAACACAGAATGGCCTAAGATCTGGTAAGTACTTTGAAACTAGCCTGCTTTTAACACATTCCAAGGGAAACAATCAGACAGTCTGTGGGATCAAATTGGGACTAGGGCTCACCATATCTTCCTCAGTTCATCTTCACTAAACTTATATCGAAAATAACATTTAAGAATAACATTCAACTAAAACAATAAGACGAGGGAAACGCAAACATTCCTATGCTCGAATTGAATTAAATTATTCCTAAATAACACAGTTTAGAAGAAAACATTCAGATAAATATTTTCAGTCAGAGAAGGTTACTGATGTACAGTAGGTCCTAACTCTATGCATGTTTTTCTTTATATGAGAATATGAAACACAGTGAAAACATAAAATAAAATAACAAGTTACAATTAGAGAAACATCACCGTCAACATAGACTAGGATCCCATAAATCAGCTTGCATTGATGCTCCAAACCAGTCACAGCTTTAAGTCCAGTGCTTTAGTTTAGCAACCATATACACATCTCAGCCTAACCTATCTATCACCAGTAGAGCTCCAAGAGCCAGTGAATACTATGTACAATCAGAATTTTAAGCTCAAGTGTATATCAAAGTTCTACAACCAACCCCTCACTCATCTTCTGCAGGAGTATATATAGAAGAATGAGGAGGTGAGATCTGATAAAAGATCTCAATTACAATTAATACAGTATTAATGATTTCTTGGCCTTTGAGGGGCTCAATGAAGAATCTTACATACGTATCCTCTATATTAAATGTTTTTACATAAAGATTAAGCTCGGTGGGAGCTTTTGTTGACCTTTGAGGCTCTATCTGGCAATGAAGTAACTCTGCAGATGTTCTTTGCATTAATTTCTTTGGCAGGGTTTCCTCTTTGGTTGCGTTGTGAGGAAGATATCCGGTTCTGATCAATAAATTCTGCCTCTGATTGAGTACTTTTGAGGCACAGGTGGCTTTGTGGTAGCTGAGAGGAATCAATTTGCCTCAGATTTTGGCGGTGGAGGCATTCCTGCTTGATAAAACACTTTAGGTTTTATGTAAACTGTGTTTTATTCGGGGATTAGGCTTTTGATAAACATCTTAGACGTAATCCCCACAAATCTATCCTTTAATCCTCTGTTCTGGTTAATTCTGGTCTTCGTCTCTGATACTCTTTGCCTGTGCCAAATCCATGGTTTTTACTGATGTGCAGGGTTGCGCAGGGTCATCTGGCATCAGTGCTTGGATAAACATCGATGAAAACGTGAAATCAGGCGCCTGTGAATGATTTTCCCTCGGTGAATCGAAAGCGGGAGGGTTGTCACCCTCTACTTTTGAATTTCTTCAATTTATAGCGGAAAATCACTTAAAACCCTGCAAAATACAAAAAATGTTATAAAATCCTGCATAAATAGGTTGACTGCTTCAAAGGACGAGTGGAGGAAGTGTGGTCGTTGGATGGCATCATCCAACGGTCGGGATTGATCGAGAGAGATCGTGGAATGGGCGTAAGAAGATTGAATTTGAGCCATCAATCGTGCAAAGATCGATGGTCGAGAGTAGAGGTAGAAAGTCAAACGGAGGAAACAGGGCGATGGAATTTGGGCCATCGATCTGTAGATCAGATCGACGGTGGAAAATGATTTAACGTCGCGCCGGGACCATGTTAAGTGTCGGGCAGCTTTGGCGAGCGACAGCCGTTAGATGGGCGGCTTCAGATCGGACGGCTGTGGTCAATATCGCTGGGCATCCACGTCCAAACAATCACGCGCGATGAGCGAGCGGTTTTCAAATAGTGCGCAGGACACGTGGCGGCAAGTGTATGGAATCGCTGGCGATCGGGGGAAAACAGCTTTCACCTCAAAGGCGGTGCGATGGATACCACCGGTTTTGGGCAATCGGCTTATGGACGGCGAGGACCCCAGGGAGACGGACTCTGCACTGTTTGATCTGTGGATTAGATCGACGGTGTAGATTTATTGAGAAATCGCTCCGGTGGAGAATTTTATAAAATAAAATAAAACCCATTTACAAATAACAAAGGTTTTTTTTTATGGTTTTGGACGAGATATATATGTGATATAGGATAAGCACCTGACTGCGGGGCCTTTGGACTTATGGAATACAATGGGCCCAGGGCTTTATATAACAAGGGCCAATCGCAATCACAGTTTCGGTCCCGGGCTTTTCAATCAACCAATTGGAGGATTTGCGATGTGATAAAATATAGATCGTCGATCTGCAGATCAAATCGACGGCGGGAGATGCATCAGGGGAAACGCAAATCCCAGATTGGGCCAGGGCGCTTTAATCTGCTCATTGGAATATTGCGATGCGATCGCACAATCACATCGGAACTTTTATAATGGCATAAAGACTTGCGCTCTTGTGTTTGTGCGATGCGATATGCGCCTCCAGAGTTAGCGCTTGGTCCCAGGGTGTGGGCATATGATCGAAAGTGGTCAGAGACTTAGCCCAAAGGGGCTTAAGTCCAATATATATAAAAAATGTGTTTTTGAATGATTTTCAAAAGAAATGGAGGGTTTCGGTCAGGTTAAAGAGTGAGTCTTTAACTTTGTAACAGTGATTTTCATGAAGGGAAGAAGAGGAATCATGAAAACAAAGGAGTTTTATGGAGAAAAAAGGGGAGAAAATGAAGGTTAGTTTTGGAAGAGGGGGGAGGGGGAAAAAATGATGACTTTGCAGCAGTTTCTTCTCATGATTTCAGCAGGATTTCTATGTATAAAATGGGAACAGCAATGAAGGTTTTGGACAGAGGCATGAGGTCTTCTAGAGTCTTCAAGAGCCAACCATTTTTAGCAATGAAATTTGTTCTTTGAAGGCTCAAAAAGTCTTAGCCACTTTTTGCTATGACAAATATTATAGGTGGCTAACAAGTCCAATGCTTTCCATCCCAATGGGAGGTGTTGATCTTGTACTAGGAGTACAATGGTTACAATCTTTAGGGACGATAGCTTTTAATTTTTAGGAACTTTTCTTGAAATTGTTTTCGGAAGGAAATGAAATCGAATTACGGGGTATCATAGGGAAGCCAGGAAAGATAATAAGCTCTAATGTCATGACAAAGCTTCTAAATAAATAACAACGAGGCGTAATTGCACAATTATGCTCACTAGAAGGTCCAACATCGAAATCATCTATTTCTCCAGATCTCCAGAAAGTCTTGGACAATCATTCCAAGGTGTTTGATACTCCCAAAGGACTCCCACCTATTCGTGATCATGATCATGCTATTCATTTGATTCCAGGAAGTGTTCCTCCAAACATCACACCTTACAGATATCCTTATGTCCAAAAGAGTGAAATTGAACGTATGATTGCAGAAATGTTAGAGGCTGGTATAATTCAACCTAGTCAAAGTTCTTTCTCTGCTCCAGTAGTATTGGTGCGCAAAAAATATGGATCATGGCGAATGTGTTTAGATTATAGGGAGCTCAATAAGCTCACTATTAAATATAAATTTCCCATTCCTGTGATTGATGAATTATTGGATGAATTACATAGAGCAATTTATTTTACCAAGTTGGATATTCGTTCAGGATATCATCAAATTAGAATGAAGACTGAAGATATTCCGAAAACAGAATTTCGAACTCATGAGGGTCATTATGAATTTTTGGTCATGCCTTTTGGCCTTACCAATGCACCTTCTACATTTCAAGGGTTGATGAATTCCATTTTCAAACCTTCCTTAGAAAATTTGTGCTAGCAAATTTTGATGATATACTAATCTACAGCAGGACTTGGAAGGATCATGTTCAACATGTTGACAGGGTGCTCAAAATATTGGAGGAGAAACAATTATATGCAAAAACATCCAAATGTTTCTTTGGAGTACAAGAGGTGGAATATCTGGGTCATATTTTATCTCAAGAGGGTGTTAAGGTAGACCTTAACAAAATTAAATCCATTAAGGAATGGAAATTCCCCACAACCATAAAGCAGTTGCGCGGATTTCTCAGGTTAACAGGGTATTATCGCAAGTTTGTTAAGAATTATGGGAGTATAGAAGCACCTCTAACAACACTATTGAAGAAAGATGCATTTTCATGGACTCCTAAAGCAACTAAGGCCTTTGAACATCTTAAAGAGGCAATGTGCCTAGCACTAGTCTTAGCTACGCCAGACTTCACAAAAACCTTTATTGTGGAATGTGATGCCTCAGGAAATGGAATTGGTGTTGTTTTAATGCAAGAAGGAAGACCCATTGCTTTTGAAAGTCGTTCAATCAAAGGAAGGTATTTACAAAAGGCTATTTGTGAGAAGTAAATGTTGGCAATACTACATGCACTAAAAAAATGGAGACCTTAGCTAATGGGAATACACTTCAATGTAAAAACTGATCATGATAGTCTTAAACACTTTTTGGAACAAAGACTATCTTCAGAAGAGCAGCAAAAATTGGTCACAAAGATGTTGGGTTATGACTTTGAAATTGTCTACAAAAAAGGGAAGTTAAATGTTGTTGCAGATGCACTCTCAAGAAAGGATGAAGAGGTGGAAGCATTGTTTTGTGCCATTTCAATTATCCAACCAGATTGGATAACCGAAGCAAGGGATGAATGGAAGAAGGACGAAGAAGAGTCGACTCTCTTTCAAAAGTTGCAACAATATCCTAGTACATCTGATACATTTAGTTGGAAAAAATATTCCTTATGGTACAAAGATCGCTTATATATTTGCAAGAATTCCAAACCAAAACAAAAGATTCTTTTGGAATTGCACACTTCTTTTTTAGGAGGACACTCGGGATTTTTAAAAACTTACCACAGGGTGAAGAAAGAATTTTTTTGGGATGGCCTTAAATATGATATTAAAAATTTTGTGGCGGAATGTTTGGTTTTCCAGAAAAATAAAGTTGAGACAATTAAGACCCCAGGTCTTCTACAACCTTTATCCATTCCAAGTCAAAGTTGACAGGAGATTTAAATGGATTTTATCACAGGTTTACCTAAGTCTGAAGGACGGAGCGTCATCATGGTGGTAGTTGATATACTTACCAAGTATGCACACTTTTTTGCATTATCTCATCCATTTAAAGCAAGTACAGTTGCTACCGCATTTATGGAAACAATTCAAAATCTACATGGAAACCCGAAGATTATTGTAAGTGACAGAGATCCCATTTTTATAGGAAATTTTTGGACAGAATTATTTTCTTGTTTGGGTACTCAACTAGCTCATAGCTCATCTTATCATCCTCAATCTGATGGTCAAACAGAGATAGTGAATAAATGTTTGGAAGGATATCTTCATTGTTTTGTATCTGATAAGCAAGCACAATGGGTCAAGTGGTTACCTCTCGTTGAATGGTGGTATAACACTTCCGTCTGTTAGCCAACTATAAAAAATTTTATATCAAATGCTGGCTAAAACATTTTTGGAGTCTTCAAGAAACAAGTTTTTATTGCTAAAAAGATGTTATCTCTTAAAGACTCTTGAAGGCCTCATGCCTTTGTCCAAATCTTCACTGTTGTTCCCCTTCTATACTCATAAATTTCACTGATTTCATGAGAAAAGACTGCTGCAAAATCATCATTTTTCCCCTTCCTCCACTCAAAACTAACCTTCAATTTCTCCCCTTTTTCTCCATAAAATTCCTCTATTTTTCATGATTTCCCTTCTTCCATTCATGAAAATCATCCTTACATAGTTTAAAACTCATTTTTAAACTATATCAAAACCCCCAAATCCATTGAAAAACATTGAGAAAATCATAAAAGTACATATTTTTGTATTAAGGCTTAAGCCCGTTAGGCTAAGTCCTTAACCACTTTCCCTCCGTGTGCCCCAGCGCTAGAACCAAGCGCTAGCCATCCACGCACTTATTGCATCGAAAAAACACAACGAGCACAAGTCTTTTGTTATAAACAAACTCTGATACCTATTAGCTCGATACGTTATATTACCCGATCGCGCAATCGCATCGGCCTTCCCCGCGCATTATTGCATCACAAATTTTTCGTCAGGCGCGTTAAAATATTTCTCCACCTCCGATTGACTCCTCCTGATTCATTTCCCGCCGTCGATCTGATCTGCAAATCGACGGTCCACATGTGATCGCATCGGAGTTTTCCATCAGGTGCATCTAATTACTTTACTTTGCCTCCCTCCGATCATCAATTCCCGATTTATTCTCCACCATTGATCTTGTGGGCCGATCTCATCCGATGACCCACGATCATCCTGAACCCCCAACTTCAATTTAAACCATATTTTCCTCCAAACTAAGGTTTTTTACCTTTTTCCTTTGTATTTTCGCCATTTCTCTATTATATGTCCCGAATCGCTCCTGACCGTCGATCTCTACGCGATCGAAGGATCTGACATATTATCTCCCTCTACTCTCCTTTCAACCCCCAACAAATCCCAACTGTTGGATGATGCCATCCAATGGCCACGCTTCTCCTCACACCCTCTGAAGTAGGTAACCCACAAACGCAGGATTTCTTAATTATTTTTCGTATTTTGCAGGTTTGAATGGTTTGTTCCGTCATATTAAAGAGAAAGCCGAAGGCCGGGAATGACAATTCCCACGCCTTTGATTTATCAAAGGAAACCATCCACGGGGCTCTACTCCATGTCTTGTCATTTCTTCATGGGCATTGATGCCATATGAGCCCTGCGCGGCCTGCACATCAAAAAGACACAGTGATATTTAAATCAAATTAAAAGAGTATCAGTGTCGAAGACAGAACACAACAGAGTAGAAGATTGAAGAAAATTTGGGGGATTACGGCTAAGAATTATTATCAAAAGCCTAATCCTCCAATTAAAACACAGTTAAAAGAAAATCATAAGTATTTAACGGACAGAAAGGCCTCCACCGCCTCAACAGAGGAGAATTGATTCCTCTCAGCTACCACAGTGCCACCTGTAGCCACAAGCATTCAATCAGAGGCCGGAGTTATTGATCAACATCAGACATTTGCCTCAACGCAGCCAGAGAGT
Source organism: Pinus albicaulis (assembly GCA_034641835.2). NCBI lineage: Eukaryota > Viridiplantae > Streptophyta > Pinopsida > Pinales > Pinaceae > Pinus > Pinus albicaulis. The sequence continues at coordinate 1,211,580,613 of CM076582.1, forward strand.
TAATTCTACCAAATAATTTAATGTGAAAATATCAGCAGAGTTACTTTAACATAACACAGAGCCTCAAAAGTCAATAAAAGCTACCACCGAGCTTAATCTTTAATGTAAATCAATTAATATAGTGAGAATATATGTACACTTCTCCATTAAGCCCCTCAAAGGCCAAGAAGTCATTAAACTGTATTAATTATCTTGGGAGATCTTTTATCCTCTCCCACCTCCTCATCTTTCTATAAGTACTGTTGTAGAAGATGAGAAAATGTTGGTTGTTGAACTTTGAAATACACTTGAGCTCGAAACTCCTACTTGTAAATAGTGTTCACTAGCTCTTGAAGCTCTGTTTGTGATTAGATAAGTTTGGCTGAGAAAAGTGAAGATGATTGTTGAACTGAAACATTGGACCTGAAGACTGTAACTGGTTTGACATCAATAACAAGTTGTTTCTTGGGATCCTGGTCTATATCACTGGTGAAGTGCCCCTTTCTTTGTTATTGTTCTTTCCTTCTATGTATGTCATATTGTTCACTATTCTTTGATAAAGAACAGCAATTATAGAGTTAGGATTTACTGTTTACCAGTACCCTTCTCTGACTGTTAAGCTTTATCTCAATTTTTTCCTCTAAATTGTTTATTTAAGAATGATTCAATACAGTTTAAGCAGTTAGGAATGTTGGCATTCCCTCGTCCTACCGTTTGCCTTAAACATTATTCTTGAATGTTATTTTCATTATTTTCTTATTAAATTTAGACTAGAAAAGTGATGGTGTGCCCTGTTTTCTAGCTTTATTTCTCCAAAGGCAGATTCTGAAGGTTTCCCTTGGTGTTGGCTGAAAGCAGACTAGGTTTAAAAGTACCTTATCTGATCTTAAAAGTTGCACTTTGTTTCTCTTATGTGTTTTCATACTTTCTGAAGATAATTATGCGGATTACTGTATTGTTTGTCAATTAATATGCTTTAATACAAACTTTCCCAAGAAGTCTATGGTTAGCCCTGGCCTTGGTTGGTTTTAAACAGTTACTTAAGAGGCTTTTCTTGTTTGGACTAACTATAAATCCTTGTTGAAATTATTATCAGTTTCCACCCCTCCAACACTTTATTGTTCCCATTTCCATCATTTTAATCTCAATAATCTTGTTAAGTAGATGACTTGTTGTTGAAAATGCAACAAGATGATGGAGCTTAGTGAAAAGAAGTCGCCTTCACTAAGTGGGCCCACAGGCTATTTTTCGCGCAAAGTCTATTTTTAGACATATGGATCATGGTCTATGAGTTGCAGGATGCTATTTATGGATGATTGGTCAAGTTGGTAAAAATATATGGAGTGGAGGATTTAGACGACAGGCGGAATCATGTATTTTTAGGCTAACAGGGCTAACGAAATAGAACGGTCGAATATTATTAATCATATGTGTGTGTTTAGACTATAAACATTATCTTATCCTCTTGGAGCACTTCAGTTTGATGCCTGGATGTGGCACATGCAGCTGACAGAAGGAATTACGCTATTCCTAGGGTTTAGTGGAGCTATTGCATGGTTGACTTCGGTTAGAACTCATGTGACAGAGTTTGGTGGAGTTGATGAGACAGTTAATGGAGTTGTGTTCAGTTTAACTTAGTTGAGCTAGTTGTATCTAGTCTAACTGATTGATACAATTAGTGAGAGTGGTGTGAATTAATTATTAATTAACTCACTAATTATTAACTCATAAATCAACTAAAGAATACATCAGTTAACTTCAGTGCATGGACAGTTCAGTGGAGACCAGTGTGAGAGGTGGGTGAAAGGGTGAGTCTACTATCAGTTGTGACTATAGCTGTGCATGGGATTTGCACACACATTGATTGAGATTTCCAATGAGGATTGCGCAGTACAAGCTAGTGGGATTCGAACTTGTATCTCATCATTATTCATCTTGGATTGCGTAGTAGAGGCAGGCAGACTTGTGGAGGATATTTGAACTTGTGACTTGTTCATATCTGAGCTAGTTTGTGTGTAGCATGTGAGATAGTGTTGAGAGCTGTGAGGAGCTTTGTGCTATGTATTGTTACATGTTCTCTATCATTATAATATACAGATAGTTGTGGGTTTTCAGCTATTATCTTTCCCCATTACATATTGTGTTATATGTGTGCTTGATTATGTTTTAATGTGCGCATGTGACTACTTCTATTTCCGCATATTTATGATCAATTGTAGAAGAGGTTATGTATTATGCATGAAGCTTAAATAGTATTTAATCGGGATAATATCGGTGAATAATTCAGCTATTATTCAAATTTCTACATGGTATCGGAGCTAAATTGATCATCGGATCATCACAGTGACTACAAACTTATTTCGGTAGACAGAGTCTGCATGCGGGCCAGGTAGCCTTTGGATCCATCCTTTCCTTTGAAAGGTGATACATCCAGTAAATGCCCCTGCAGTCGATCTCTGTGCTAGAAATAATTTGTTCTCATAGATCAAGAGCGGTTGAGTTTTGAGTTTGGAATTCGAATTTTGCAGCAGTTTGTGTTCTTGGTGCCAGAGTTGAAAATGTCTTTCAACGGTTTGCGACTCGAATATGCTCTTGAAGGCAGTTCGAATTATGTTGCATGGAAAGATCGCATGGAGGCAGTATTAGAAGATAATGGACTGAAGGAGTTCGTAGATACGGATGTCCAAAAGCCCACTGATTCTGCTGAAGTCGAGGCTTGGCAAAAGTAGATGGCGAAATGTCGAAGGATTCTGTTGGAGGGCGTGAAGGATCACATTGTATCCATCTTGCATGGAAAAGCTTCTCATAGTACTTGATGTGACATTTACGGTTATTCCGGAGCGGCAGGAAGAGGAAGTTGGCGCTCTCGGATAAACTCAGACACACCAAAAGTGGAGAAAAGGCAACGATGTGCCCAAGTACCTCACGAAGTTCACCCAATGTAGGGATGAGCTGGGAAGTGTGGGGGTGACTGTAGATGAGGAGGACTTGGTGGAATTGGCTCTCCTTGGTCTTCCAAAGAGTTGGCATTCCTATCAGGACTCTGTCAATGGTCAGGAGAAATTGCCAGGATGGGAGTGACTTTGGTCGGATCTCATGCAAGAGGAGATAAGGCGGAGTACTAGGGACGGACCTTCATCAAAGGCATCTGATGAAGAAAATTGCGCTTTGGCTGCCAAAGTAAAGAAAGGGAATAGCAAGAAAGCTTCTCATTCCGGTGCGAAAGGCAAGAAGCAGGACATGTCCAAGGTGAAGTGCTTTCACTATCACCAGCACGGACATTATGCCACAAATTGTCCGCAAAAGAAGAAAAATAAGCATGCTGCTGGATCTGCAGCGGGAGAGGCCTTAGACTTGTAGTTTGAGCTGGATTTTTCACTGATCGCATGCTTGGTATCAAGTGTGATGGGTTCAGTTTGGTTCTTGGATAGTGGTGCATCTTTTCACATGATAGGAGATCGATATTTGTTTTCTGATCTGGATGAGAAAGATCTTGGAGTGCACATCGAGATGGGCGATGATGGTAGATTCAGTGCCACCGGTATCGATACCATTTCCTTTAAGAGGGAGTCTGGTAAACCCTTCGTATTGAAGGAAGTGATGCATGTTCCAGGACTGAAGAAGAATCTTACCTCTATGGCGATGTTGGGCGAGGATATTATGTTGTCCCGGCAAAGGAAAGGCTTTCTGCGCGATAAAGACAGCTGGAGAAATCCGGAAGATAGGGGTTCGAGTCGAGAAACTTTATCATGCGCAAGTAGATGGTTGTGCGGCAATGGCATGCAAGGCGAGGAAGGTGAGTGAGCGAGGATGATGGCAGTGCTGTTACTTGGAGATTGGGCCATCTTCACCGCGGAGCCTTGAAGATCATCATGATTTCTGCGGGCTTCCTAAAGGCACTCTTGCGCGGTCATATCGGTGGGGGTGTGCCTTCAGGAAAATTTGTGAAGACCACTTTTCATGAGAAGGATAGTCGCGCCATGACGATCCTTGAGAGAATTCACACAGATGTGTGTGGACCTTTCTCAATAGCTTCGACAACAAAGCACAGGTATTATGTGATATTTGTTGATGACTTTTCTCGTAAGTGCTGGATCTTCTTCATGCAGAAGAAGAGCGAGACATACTCAAAGTTCTGTGAGTTCAAGGTGTTGGTTGAGAAAGAGTTGGGGAAGCAGGTGAAAGCTCTAAGGAGTGATAATGGTGGTGAATACATCTCTGGCGAATTCAAAGACTTCTGTAGCAAAGAAGGAATTCGAAGAGAACTCATAACTCATAACCCACGGCGAGAACGAGGGTTGTTGAGCGAGGAAGAACGAAAGATGGGCGTGGGTGTTTGCCATCTAGCGATGTTGCATGACCGAGGCCTGCATTCACTTGTGACAAAGCATGCAATACTACGATATGTGCGGAAGCGAATTTGTCCTCACAAGATACTTGTGAGTAAATAGGAGCGTTTTACGGTAAGAAGCTTTCGATATTTCCCCATGGGGTTTTTTGGTTCACTGACATTTTACATTAATGTAATGAAGGATGCCGGGAAGAAGCCGGGCCAACGCGAGAGGTTGGGATATTTGTGGGGTACACTAATACGCCTGAAATATCGTGTGTATTTTCTAGACAGTCGCAAGACTGTTGTGTGACGGGATATCAAATTTCATGAGGAGAAAGCCATGAAGTGTTCGCTTGAGAGAGAGCCACACTTGCATGTAGATGAGGAGCTATTAGTTCCTAAGGATGAGTCTCAGGATGTGGATCAGCCACAAGAGGAGGTTCATGGAGTGGAAGAGACCACTCAGGCAGCGCCAACCATCAGAGGGCGGAAGCACACTACAGAAGCTGAGCGACTGGCTCAAGATGTAGAGAAGGTTGTAGGAGCACCTACATCACAGTGCAGACAGAGACAATCACCTGACCGGTATACTGGATACATGGCTCTTATGAGAAAGTGTATCGTGACGGACACAAGATAGGTAGATTCCATGGTGGAAGAGCATGATTCGATTGTCAGAAACAGTGCATGGGAGATTGTCCCAAGGCTGGCAGGGAAATCAGTGGTAGGTTCGAGATGGATCTACAAAGTGAAGCAAGCTGCTGACGGGAGCATCGAGAAGTACAAGGCAAGATTTGTTGCTCGAGGCTTCTCACAGATCGAGGGGATCGAGTATGAAGAAACCTTTGCACCTGTCGCAAGGTATTCTTCCATATGGATGATTCTTGCTCTCTCAGCGCAGATGGGGTGGCACATTCATCGGATGGATGTGAAGACTGCTTTCCTCAACGGAGTCATTGAGGAGGAGGTGTACATATAGCAACCTGAAGGTTTTGAGATCCTCAGCAGCGAGTCGCATGTGTGCAGGCTCAAGAGAGCACTGTATGGGTTGAAACAAGCACCTCGTGCTTGGTACACGGATTGACGGTTATTTCACTTAGGACTTGGATTCTCCAAGAGTGAGGCGGATCCTAACCTATACCAAATTGTGGTGGAGGGTAAGTTGTGATCATTTTACTTTATGTAGATGATTTGATTTTGACGATCTTGAAATTTGATACACTTTCATGCAAGGAGGATCTTCTTTAGAGAGTTTGAGATGAAGGACTTGGGCCTCCTTCGTTGCTGCGGGATTGGAAATTTGGCGGTAGAAGTGATGAATTGTTTGTTTCTCGGGGTAAGTATGCCCGGGAGATACTGGAGAGGTTCAACATGCATGGCTGCAAGCCTGTTGACACTCCTCTTCCTGGTGGTTGGAGGAAGGAGGATGCTACTTCAGCGGAGCTAGTGGATTCCACTGTCTATCGACAGTTGGTGGGGTTGCTTATGTATCTGGTCAATACACGACCCGATATATGCTATGCTGTTAACCAGCTTTCGCAAGCTATGGTTAAGCCTACCAAGTTCTTCTAGAAGGCAGGCAAGCATGTATTGTGTTATCTTAGAGGCACATCGGGATATGGATTATGGTACAGACAGTCGGATGAGGTGAAGCTGTGTGGCTTCACGGATGCAGATTGGGCAGGGAGCCCAACGGACAGAAAGAGCACATCTAGAGGGATTTTCAGTATCGGTTCGATAGTAGTTTATTGGTACAGCAGGAATCAGAGATCTGTGGCACTCAGTTCAGTAGAGGCCAAGTATATGGCAGCGATTTTGGCTGCATGCGAGGCTATATGGATGAGGAAGATCCTAGTCGGGTTGTTCGGTTCACACTTAGAGACTACTGTGATTTATTGTGATAATCAGAGTTGCATCAAACTCTTGATTAATCCAATATTTCATGATAGATCTAAACACATTGACATCCGGTATCATCATATCAGAGATTGTGTGCAGCGGAGAATCATGTTACTTTCATACATTCCTACGGAGGATCGGGATGTTGATATCTTGACGAAGGCGCGCACCAGGAGAAAATTTGAATACCAAAGAGGTAGGATAGGGGTTGCAAATAATCCTTATCTTGTTGAGAGGGAGTGTTGAGATTGCAACAAGATGAGGAGCTTAGTGGAAAGGAGTCGCCTTCACTAAGTGGGCCCGCAGGGTATTTTTTGCGCAAAGTCTATTTTTAGACATATGGATCATGTTCTATGAGTTGCAGGATGCTATTTGTGGATGGTTGGTCAAGTTGGAAGAAATAGATGGACTTCTATTTTTAGACATACTGGGCGGAATCTATTTTTAGATTGCCAGTCTAAAAGTAGATATGTCGAATATTATTAGCTCTTAATAATATTTGGACTCTAAACATTATCTTATCCTCTTGGAGCACTTTAGTTTGATGCTTGGATGTGGCACATGCAGCTGACAGAAGGAAATACACTTTTCTATGGGTTATTTGAGTTATTGCATGGTTGACTTCGGTTAGAACTCATGTGGCGAGGTTTGGTGGAGTTGATGAGGCCGATTGATGGAGTTGTGGTCAGTTTGACTTAGTTGAACTAGTTGTATTTAGTCTAACTGATTAATACACTAGTGATGAGTGGTTTGAATTAATTATTAATTAATTCACTAATTATTAACTCATAAATCAACTAATGAACACATCAGTTAAGGGTCCATGTACATGGATATTTCGGTGGAGACCTTCGGTGTTAGAGGTGGGTGAAAGGGTGAGTCTACTATCATTTGTGACTATACTGGTGCATGAGATTTGCACACACATTGATGGAGATGCCAATGAGGATTGCGCAGTACATCTTGGTGGGATTCGAACTTGGATCTCATGATTATCCATATTGGATTGTGCAGTAGAGGCAGGCTAATAGGTGGAGGAGATTTGAGCATGTGACTTGCTTGGTCTGATCTTGTGTAGTGTGTAGCATGTGAGATAGTGCTGAGAGCTGTGAGGAGCTTTGTGCTATGTATTGTTACATGTTCTCTATCATTATAATATACAGATAGTTGGGGGTTTTTAGCTATGAGCTTTCCCCATTACATATTGTGTTATATGTGTGCTTGATTATGTTTTAATGTGCGCATGCGACTGCTTCGATTTCCGCAAATTGATGATCAATTGTAGAAGAGGTTATGTATTATGCATGAAGCTTAAATAGTGTGTAATCAGGATAATCTCGGTGAATAATTCAGCTATTAGTAAAATTTCTACACTTGCCCCTTGGATCACTCTTGATGTTGTTGCTCAATTAAAGCCCTGTTATGACTCCATAGCCCAATGGACTAAAAACCAGCATTATATCTATATTTTTAGCCAAATATTACTACGATTGCTTGCAACTTTTCACCTTTGAAACTCTTTCATTGGGATTTTCCTTCAAAAAATAATCATGCTCAACCATCCAAAAACAAAACAAAACCCTTAATCTTCATAACTAGCCTAACATCATTACCATAAATCTTCAAAGACAAATCCATCTTTGCACTTATTGGAGAGATCCCTCTTTGGATTGGAGGGCTAGATCCTAGAATCCCAAAGTGGACTGAAATAATGTTGTTTAATGATAGAACTTTTCCAATCTTGCTAATTACATATTCACGACATTTACAGCATATTTTATGAGAGGCCAAGACAAATATACGGGTTCCCCTTAAAATTTCATACAAACATCGTGAGTTAAAAGTAGCCTTTTCAAGCACTACCAAGCAGTGGTAATCATGATAAAACTTCTTTGAATCAGTGACAAAATAGGCAAACCCTAGGGTTCTCATAAGAGTTTATCTAACCTTGAAAAGTCAGCGGGCTTAGCCATAAGAGTACACTGTCTTTGCCTCATAACCATAGCTAAGTTTTGAAGAAGATTTAACATACTCTTAAACAACCAATAGGACTGAAAAAATAACTCAGAAAACCCAAAAATATTTCAGATTGGTATTCAATAAACATGGTGGTGGACCATAAAACCTTTTACCTCCAAAAGTGCTAAAAAACTTCCACTTGGCGACTCCACAATCCAAACAAACCTTAAGACTCCAATGGGAAGAACCCTGATCATTGAAATATCATTCAAACTCAGTTAGAGGATTGTAGGATTGAAATTTGTGTAAAACAGATTAGTTAACCTCTTAAATACTGTCATATCTGGTTGAAATTTTCTTGTTTAGTTGGGTCCAAAAACACAACATAGTGGCTCCTAGAAAGATTCATAATAGAGCCTACCCTGACCCAAACCCACCCGAGATAGTTGATAACCCAGAAAGTATCCTTAGGAAGTCTCCTAGGATAAAATTTTCAACTATTTTCAGATCACCCTTGAGAGCTAATTCAATTCCTGAATTTTTTTTGGCTCTACAACATCACAAGCCGACTTAGTAAATCCATTTAGAACTAGGTCATTTGATGATATAATTTAGCTAGACTCTGAGTCTTCACTTTCATCCCCAGAAACAAGTGAACATCCTGGTAGTAGAGAAACAACACCACCTGATTTACATTTCCTTCACAATTTAGGTGTCTCTCATCCAAGATCAGCTCAACAATCTACTGCTGTTCCATCCACGTCTGTTCACCAAAAATTCACTGTCCAAACCACTCCACTTCAGCCCACTTTCCCTTTTGTTAATCCACCTCTTGTAAATCCACCTCCACCACATATCATGGCAACATGGTATGCTCCCTTAGTCCTTCCTGTACCATTAGTCAATCTTCCACAGGACTATCAGTCCAAAATTCCATTATATGATGCTAGCAATGCTACAACTGCATCACAACATATGGATAAAATGAATGACTATTTTGACAGAAATGAAATTGATGATGATTCTGTCAAACTTAGACTATTTGCTTAGAGCTTAGGGGGAGAAGTAAGAAAATGGTTTAAAGGCTTAACCCCCCATAGTATCAATGATCTCCAAGCCTTCCATCAGACATTCTTAAACAAATGGGAAGTAAAGAAGAATCCTCTCCAAGTCCTTTCTGATTACAAGAACCTCCATAGAAACACTGGAGAAAGTGTACAAGCTTATTGTACCAGATTTAACAGTGTATATAATGCACTTTCCCCAAATCTAAAACCTCCACAAGGCTTAGCGTTAAACAATTTTCCTGAAGGGTTTGACCCTGAAATGTCCTATCAGCTGAGGGAGAGAGATCCTGCAACTCTTGAAGAGATGCAAAAAGGGGCTCTTGCTGTGGAAGTTAACTTGATGGAGAAAAGAGCAAGGATGAAAAATGAGAAGAGAGTATCCTTCAGGGAAGAAAACACACCTTCTACTTCTAGCTCAAATATGGAAAGAATGATGGAGGAGATGATGAAAGAGATGAGCATAATTAAGAGAGCACAAGCCAAAACCAAAATTCTCCTCAAAATAGAAATCAGAACCAAAATCAGAATTTTAAAAGAAACCAACCTCAAAATAGACCAAGGGAAGATGATCAACAGATCACTCCTCCCTTTCATCAAAACTATGTGAGTGAGGTTGAAGAAATAGATGAGCAAGTAGAGGATGATGATATCAATATGCTGGGAGTAGATAATGATGACTTTGAGGTTCATTATGATAGAAAACAAGGTCTTTATACACCTTATGATGAAAAAAGAGATGATGATGAAAAGTATTATCAAGACATGGAAAATGTCATCATAGAGTCTCAAAGAGAATATGACCTTAGAAGCAAAACCAGTCAACAAACTCCCAACACCAAAACCTCTGACAAATCTTCACAAAACAGCATTGTAAACAAGCCTAAAATTGTCAAACAGAAGGACAGAATAGTAGTTGTAAATTCTGATAAAGGTAAACAGAAAGGCACTCAAAACATTACAAAACAAAGTGCAGACCTTAGCAGTACTAACACTTCAGCTAGTACTCCTGTGAAAACAATTTTGTCAAATGTAAATAGAACAAATCAACAAGCTGATTTTGCTGATAAATTGGTAGCTAATAAGGCTGAGACAAGTTCTTCAAAGAGTCAAATCCCTTTCAGCCTAGAGCAGGAAATATTGAAGGTAAATATCAAGAGGGACCTGTTCCTCCCTTTTATGTAAGTTTAAACGCTCATGACAAAATTTTGCACAACGCTATGCATGATTCCGGGGCTTCTCATAATTTAATGCCTAAAGCCGTGATGGAGAGCCTTGGTTTAGAAATCACTAGACCTTACAAATACCTCTACTCCTTTGACTCAAGCAGAGTAAAATGTTTAGGATTAATCAAAGACCTCTACGTTAACTTAGCCCAGATCCCAGCCAAATGCTTAGTAATGGACATTGTTGTGGTTGATGTGCCCCCAAAGTATGGAATTTTATTATCAATATCTTGGGGGGCTAAGTTACAAGGAACTATGCAGATGGACATGACCTATGCGACTATCCCGGTTTTCAATCAGACTAGAAGACTTTACAGGGAGTCCCATATGCAATACACAGTTTCAAGCCAAGACAGACCACAAAACTCTCCTCTGTATTCTATAAACACAGGCCTTGATTCTTTTATTTTGTTTAACGATGAAACACTTAGTGAACAAGTCACTTTAACAGAATTAATGGCCGACACAGATGAAGAAGAACACAATGTAGAAGTGTCAAAACAGTTTGCTGCATTTGAAAATATTAGCAAACCCGACATAAGTCTTGAGCTACAAGTCATGTGTCCATTTATCTTAAACCTTGACAATCAAGAAAACAACCCTCAACACAGCGAAAAACCTGAGTTGAAACAAATTCAATTAAGTGTTGATATTCAACAATAATCAGAAAGCACGTTAGTTGAAGAGAACAGTAACCAAGATGAAACCGAAAATAGTTTTCTGTGGAGTATGTATTTTGACGGGTCATGCACTAGAACTAACGCTGGTGCAGAGGTCTGTATTTGCAACACTGAAAACAACCACACAGAAATCATTTCCTGTAAATTAAACTTCCAGTGTTCGAATAACATAGCGGAATATGAATCCCTTCTCTTAGGCTTACGTTTGTTGAAGAATTTAGGAGCCAAAAGAATCAATGTGTATGGGGATTAAGAGTTAGTCATTAGGCAAGTCAATGGGGAATATAACACAAATCATCCCAGACTTAGGGCCTACCGAAACTATGTCATGGACCTTTTAAAAATTTTCGAGGAGTCCAAATTGATTTTCGTCCCAAGAAAAAGAAATATGGTGGCCCACAATTAGCCTTTGCAACCAGAACATGCTTAACCCCATATGAAACTAAAGACTGCACAACTCAGATAAAATTTAGACCAGTCGTTCCTGATAACGAAAAATATTGGCAGGTGTTTGACGGAGACAAACAAATAGAAGACTTCATGCAGTTCAGAAACGAATTCGAACTACCAAGTTCAGATTCGGATTATGAAACCGACTGCCCTAGTGAAGAAAATTTTCTTGATGAAGAAGAAAGGTCTCCTAAACTTGCTAATGTAAACATGTTATCTAGAAAACTTGAAAATGAAACAGAGATGAATGCAGAGTTTGAAACAGAGGAGTTAGAAACCCTGCAGTCCAAAGATGAAAGTTTGCCTAAGGTTCTGGCCCCTTTAGAAGAGTTTTTCGATTTTAATGATGTGGCCAAGAAGCCAAAACTGGAACCTGTAGAGACTGAAGTTGAGGAGTGCAATATAGGCAGTAAACTTAAACCTATGATAATTAAACTATTTAAGACTTTACCAGCTCACATTAAACTCAAATACATAGAGCTGTTTAAAGAATTTTCTGATGTTTTTGCGTGGAGTTACGAAGATCTGAAATCGTATGACACTGAAATAATCCAGCACAAAATCCCTCTAAAGGAGAACCAGAAGCCATTCAAACAGAAACTGCACAGAATAAACCCTGTTCAGTTTCCTTTGGTTCAAAAGGAGATCATGAAAATGTATAATGCTGGTATTATTGTCCCTATTAGATATTTTGAGTGGGTGTCTAATCTGGTGTCAATCAGGAAGAAAACTGGAGAGATCAGGCTTTGTATAGACTTTAGAGACTTAAACAAAGCTTCATTGAAAGACAACTACCCTTTGCCCAAGATGGACCATATTTTACAAAGGGTGGTAGGGTCTAGAAGAATTTCTTTGCTTGATGGCTATTTAGGGTACAATCAGATCTTAGTTCACCCTGATGATCAATTAAAGACAGCTTTTACAACACCATGGGGCACTTTACTGTATTTGAAAATGCCCTTTGGTCTAATGAATGTTGGAGAAAATTTTCAGAGAGTCATGGACATAGCATTCTTGGAAGAACTGGGCTTCTTCATCATTGTATACCTTGATGATGTCACTGTGTTTTCAAAAAAAGATGAAGAGCACTTAGAACATTTAAGAAAATTTTTCGAAAAATGCAGAAAGTTTGGAATATCTTTAAACTCTAAGAAGACACTATTCGATCTCCAAGAAGGTAAAATTATTGGACACATTATTTCTGAGGAGGGTATAAAGATAGATCCAAAGAGGATTGAGGCCATATTGTAGATATCTCATCCTCGAAACATCAAGGAGTTGCAATCTTTCATTGGAAAGATTAACTTTTTGAGAAGGTTCATCCCCAACTTGGCTGAGCTCCTTAGGAATATAACAAACATGTTGAAGAAGGAGCAAGGGGTAAAATGGACCTTGGAAGCAAAGAAGTCCTTTGAGCTAGTGAAACAAGCGTTAACCAAAACACCGGTTCTAATAAGTCCTGATTTTTCAAAAGATTTTTGTATTTTTTCATTTGCATCAGAACATACCATAGCTGCTGTCCTTTTGCAGAAAAATCCACAAGGACAAGAGCAGCCTATTGCATTCTTTAGCAAGGCTTTAAGAGATGCTCCTTTGAAGTATAACATCATGGAAAAGAAAGCCTTTGCTTTGGTTAAGGCTTTGAAAGACTTCAGAGTATACATCCTTCACTCACACATCATTTCCTTTGTCCCAAATTCAGTTGTGAAAGACATTCTAACACAGGACCCAGATGGTAAAAGAGGTAAGTGGATTGTTGTTATTCTTGAATATGATTTAGAGATAAAACCCACTAAACTTATCAAAGGCCAAGGTCTAGCTAGGTTGATGGCTGAATCCAATTTTGAAGTTCTTGATATTAATATAATTAATTCTTTAGATGATCAAGAGGAAATTTCAACTCCCATTGTTGAAAATCATTTTATGAATTCCTCTTGGTACGCTGATATTCTTTATGTTTTTCTTAATTTGAATACACCTCCTGGTTTGACAAAAACAAAGGCAAGGTTCCTAAAGTTAAAAGCTGTAAACTATTGCATTATAGATAGATGTCTTTATTGGAAAAATGGAAGTGGTATATTGCTTAAATGTTTGCCTGAGTTTGATACAAAGAAGGTTAAGCACGAGTTCCATGAAGAAGAGTGTAGAGGCCACCTATACTGGAAAACAACAGCCAACAAAATCTTGAGGGCTGGTTACTATTGGCCTACTCTTTTTCATGATGTACACAAAATGATCATTTCCTGCCATAAGTGCCAAATTTTTGAAGGCAAAAGAAAGCTGCTACCTCTGCCTCTACATCCAATCACTGTTGAAGCCCCTTTTCAACAGTGGGTACTTGACTTCATAGGTGAAATCCATCCATCATCCTTTGCCCAGCACAGATGGATTCTCACTGCCACAGACTACTTCACTAAATGGATAGAAGCCATCCCTTGTAGGCAAGCCAATGATTTTGTTATTATAAAATTTATAGAGAATAATATTCTCTCTAGATTTGACTGTCCTACCAAGATCATCATTGATAATGCAGCAGCATTTGGATCAAAGAAGATGGTTGAGTTCTGTCGCAAGTATCAGATAACAATGGGGCATTCCACAGCCTATTACCCTCAAGGTAATGGACTTGCGGAATCCTCAAACAAGAGTTTAGTGAACATAATCAAGAAACTGTTGGAGGACAACAAAAATTCTTGGCACACAAAGCTTGTGCATGCACTTTGGGCTGACAGATTAACTTTGAAGAAATCTAGTGGTATGTCACCCTACCAGCTCATGTACGGCACTAATGCAATATTTCCTACCAGCCTTGGTGTGCCAGTTATGAAGTTGATTCAAGAGTTCCAAACTGAAGATAATGACATGATCAGAAGGATCAATCAAACAATTCATCTTCAGCAAACCAGAGAGGAGGTTTATAAGAAAGAATTACAAAATCAAGACAGCATCAAAAATCTTTTTGACAGAAGAACAAAGGCCAGAAATTTCAAAGTTGGGAACAAATTTTTAAAGTGGGACTCGAGGGAAGAAAAGGGCAAGCATGGAAAATTTGACAACTTATGGCTTGGCCCTTACTCTATTCATTCAGCTGCTGGTAACAATGCCTAATTCTTACAAGAGTTTAATGGAGCATAATTGTTTGGGGGTCCTGTCAATGGCAAGATTCTTAAACATTACTTCTCTTGATCCATGTCATGTTCTAAAAGCTTTTTTATCTTTTTTCTCATTATAAATATCTCATCCACCATTGCATTCAAAGTTAGAAAAATCAAAAATACAAAAACAGTGAAAGAAAGAAAAGTGGGCAGATTGTAAAAACAAGAAAGGTACATCCCCATACCAAAAAAGAGAAACAAATCTGAAAGTGATCAGGAGATCAAGTCCTTAATGGAAAAATGCTCAAAAAATTAGTTGCTCAGAATTGGTCCAAACCAGAACGACAGGAAAGAGCTCGAAAAAATGATCCTGTAGCCGCAAACGGCACTGAAAACCGATGTTGTATGAGAAAATTATTCAGCTTTGAAGTTTTCCAATTTCAGGCAAAAAAAGGCCAATTTGAATTTATAAAATTTTTTATTAAAACAAATATTCCACAGAATATTCTGGAAATATTCCAAGGAATATTCCACAGAATATTCTGAAGGCATCCAATCAAAGGGCACCACGTGGCTAGCCCGGAGGCCGCCCCGTGGCCCCAAGGTCAAATGAAATGTTGTTGGGATCAACCCTGGGTCGGGGCGGAGCTAACCAAGCAGCCAGACCATTGGGTCACAAGTGTTCTTTATTAAACATTGGGAACGAACTTGTATTTAAACTTTAAATTCGTTTGGGCGAGGCCCGAAACGGGGCCAACCCCCTTCCCATATAACCGCAGGTTCGGAACCGGGAGTTTAACCCAATGGCGCGTCAACAAACGTGGGTCATGGTCACGTTAAAGGGCGGAAGGTGCGGAGTTGATTTAAATATATGGTTGTAACATTATTACATGTCGTGTTAAACTCATAGTTGATCAAACGATTTCCGAAGGTCACGGTCCCGTGGCCCTATTCCTAAGCACCTTCTAACTGGCGGATTAAATGGCGGAGTGCCTAAAATATAGCGCCGCCCATATTTTAGCAGGACTAACTGCAGTGTTCCACAATTAGTGGAGGTATCCTAGGCCTGATTGGGCAAAAACTTGTATTGGTCATAACTTTGGCGAGGGAAGTCCTTTTGGAACGATTTTTTTCTTTTGTTTTGGGGGTATTGAAGAATTCTGAAGCTGTTGGAACAGGTTGCAGAGCCATCAGGGCACTCTGTCAAAGGTTTTATCAGCGAATTTTCTTGTGGAGCCACTAGGGCTAGGTGAATGATCAGCTGTATTGGGCTATTTTCATCTGTTTGAGGTGAATAAATAGTCAATTTTTACTGTTTCCAGCACTCTGATTCTGATTTTGTAGCTAATTTCGCCTTTTGAGGCTTTCTTCATGGTGTAATACTTATTTTAAGCATTAATAAAATAGGGAAAAGCCTATTTGGAGGCTTTTGGACCCAGCAGAGGTAGCCCAAGAGGGGTGAACTGCTTAAACAAATGCTTACTGTTATGCTATGCATTCTTGCTGCTTATTTCTAGAGTTTAGTACATTAAACAGTAATTTTTAATAAGTCCACTTTTCACAATGAGACTTATACAGTGATCAAAACTCATTTTTTCCATTTCAAACCACATTACTTCCATTGCAGAATACCTTAACTTGCCTATTCACACATCAAAATTGGTTAATGAATACTTTGCAAACAAAAACAAATACTTTCATTGCCAGATCGTGTTAGTGTTTACTTCATATTTCTTTAGGCAGAGCCAGTGAGAGGGCCAGAAGCTTATGGTTTCATCCTTTCTAGTAAAGGTGAAATAACTACTAAAATCACCTACTGTCTATCTTTGTATAAGAAATATTTTGTTCACACATTTCAGATCAGATTGGTATCAGAGCTTTAGGTTGTGCTCAAAATTTTGTGAATTTTGTGCAAGGAAATTGTGTTGTTCTGCAAAATTTGATGCTTACTAGGCTGAAATTGAAAAGAGGGGAAGGTCAATTGGTTAGAGAACAAGATAATCCTCAACCAAGGAGGGCTAGGGTGCCATTATCTCCACCTTCCATTTCATCCTCATTAGCCTTAGAATCAGCCACAAACATGTCGTCCAGAGAAGGAGATGTACATGAGGAAATGGATCCCAAGGAAGAAGAAAGAGTCTTTAGAAAAGCTTTCTTGGACATGACTGAGATGGTTAGGATCCTCTATCAGGAGAGAAATGATAGGATTGCTGGAGAAGGGTCTAGAAACCAAAGAGAAGAAGGAGATTCTTCAGGAGGGAAGAAAGACAATGAGAAGTCTAAGAAAGGGAATGGAGGAAATGGTGATTCACCATCTCCATTGTCATCCTCTTTCTCCACATCATCCTCTTCAACTTTTTTTAATCAGTCACACAAAACAAAAACATCTCTTAGAAATCCTTTGTTAAAGCTTGATGTGAAGTTTGAGTTGCCTATGTTTAACGGAGATGTGAATGCAGAAAAATTGGATAACTGGATTAGACAACTGGAAGTCTATCTAAGAATTCAGAATCTGCATGATGATGACACAAAAATCCAATTACCCTCATTGAGAATGGATGGAGCAACTTTGGTTTGGTGGGAAGCTAAGACGAGGGAGGAAATCAAAAAGCATGGTAAGATAACTCTAACATGGAATGAGTTTATTACTGCTACTAAGAAACAATTTTATCCTCTTGCTCATATTCAAAAGGCAATTATGAATTGGCAAAATTTTAGGCAACTTAAGGGTCAAAATGTGCAAGATTATACCCAAGAGTTTAGAAGGAGAGCACTCTTACTTGGGGTAGATTTACAAAGTCAGGATACTTTGTTAAAATACATAGGAGGTTTGCACAATTACCTTCAACATACTATCCTAATTTTCAATCCTATCAGCTTAGATGAAGTCTGTGTGCAGGCTACACATTTAGAAGCTAGAGGAAAGAATACTTTTGATGAGGATAGTAATTTCAAAAACAAAGGAAAGAAAAGAATTTCAAATTCAAGAAAAGAAAAAGGAAAGTTCTTTTGCAAGAACTGTTCAAAGACAATTCATGATGAAGATCATTTTTGGAAGCTTCATCCTAAACTGAAACCAGAAAAATACGAGAACAAAAACAAGACCAAAGAAAAGGAGAAAACTATAGCAACAGTTGAGCAAGACTTAGGGTCAGACTCAGGTGATGAGACAAAAAGCATCGCCATGGTTTTAAAGAACATTAAGGGGAAAGAAGTGGTGCAAGACACAACTCCCAGTTCTACCTCTTTGAATTGTCACAAAGACACTCATGAAGAAAAGAGGAGGATAGAGCTCTTCCATGTGAGGGTAATTTCAAAACATACCAAAATTGACACACTGTTTGACAGTGGGTCACAAGCTAATCTCATATCTGAAGACTTGGTCAAGCAGCTTAAGCTTGAGACCATTCCACATCTGAAGCCTTATCCACTTGGGTGGATATGCAAGGATGCCAATTTGCAAGTCTCAAGAAAGTGCATATTGCGCTTTGCAATAACTGCACACTTTATTGACACAGTTGAACTTGATGTGGTGTCGCTTGATATTTCAGGAATTGTTTTGGGAAGTCCTTACTTATTTGACAGGGAGGCCATATTTCATCGCCATGAAAACAAGTATCACTTTTTCAAAGATGGTAAAGAGTACATTGTGAGAGCACACAAGAAGAAGCTGGAATCTTCTTTACTCCATGCAAGCCAATTGAAAATACTGGTTAATGCAAGTCAAAGTCTAACTTTGTTAATGTTGAAACGACCAGATTTTGAGCATTCACCTTTTTATGATGTTGCTAATGAGTTGTCTCGGTTTAATAATAGTCTGTCTTTGAAAAAAGATGATTTTATGTTGGAAAAGTTACCTTTTGGGTCAGCCAATGCAGTGAATGAAGTGTCAAAGCAAAGCAGTGCAAGCAAGGAGGACACACAATGCAGCAGGGGACAAAGTTGGTTTCAGAATGGTAGAATTCGCCATGGGAACAGTTTGCAAGGTGAACATTATTTTAAGTCTTCTTGGAAGTTTGATCAGTGTAGAAACAGTTTGTTTTCTACAAATTATAGTTGCTATTTTAAGAATTTTAAGAATTTTCATCATGACTCAGTCAATCTTAGCAATGGTCGGTCAGTTAATTCCAGAGACAATTTATCATTTTCTGAAAAGCTCCATTTGATGAAATCGGGTAGATTTCAGCTATTCAAGGCTGGAAGAGTGGAGAATCAATCTCCACATTATAATTTTCACTAATCAGAGAGCTTTTGGGGACCAAAAGCTTCCCATTTGGGAGGTGTGATCAGGAGATCAAGTCCTTAATGGAAAAATGCTTAAAAAATTAGCTGCTCAGAATTGGTCCAAACCAGAACGACAGGAAAGAGCTCGAAAAAACGATCATGTAGCCGTGAACGGCACTGAAAACCGATGTTGTATGAGAAAATTATTCAGCTTTGAAGTTTTCCAATTTCAGGGAAAAAAAGGCCAGTTTGACTTTATAAAAGTTTTTATTAAAAAAAATATTCCACAGAATATTCTGGAAATATAACAAGGAATATTCCACAGAATATTTTGTGGAATATTCTGAAGGCATCCAACAAAAGGGCGCCACGTGGCCAGCCCGGAGGCTGCCATGTGGCCCCAAGGTCAAACGAAATGTTGTTATAAAATTTTATATGGCGCGGCAGGGATCAACCTCGGGTCGGGGCGGAGCTAACCAAACGGCTAGACCATTGGGTCACAAGTGTTCTTCATTAAACATTGGGAACGAACTTGTATTTAAACTTTAAATTCATTTGGGCAGGGCCCGAAACGAGGCCAACCCCCTTCCCATATAACCGCAGGTTCGGAACCGGGAGTTTAACCCAATGGCACGTCAACAATCGTGGGTCGTGGTTATGTTAAAGGGCGGAAGGTGCGGAGTTGATTTAAATATATGGTTGTAACATTATTACATGTCGTGTTAAAATCATAGTTGATCAAACGATTTCCGAAGGTCACGGTCCCGTGGCCCTATTCCTAAGCACCTTCTAACTTGCGGATTAAATGGCGAAGTGCCTAAAATATAGCGCCGCCCCTATCTTAGCGGGACTAACTGCAGTCTTCCACAATTAGTGGAGGTATTCTAGGCCTGATTGGGCAAAAACTTGTACTGGTCATAACATTGGCTAGGGAAGTCCTTTTCGAACGAAATTTTTTTGTTTTGGGAGTATTGAAGCATTATGAAGCTGTTGGAATAGGTTGCAAAGCCATCAGGGCACTCTATCAGAGGTTTTATCAGCGAATTTTCTTGTGGAGCCACTAGGGCTAGGTGAATGATCAACTGTATTGGGCTATGTTCATCTATTTGAGGTGAATAAATAGTCAATTTTTACTGTTTCCAGCACTCTGATTCTGATTTTGCAGCTAATTTCACCTTTTGAGGCTTTCTTCATGGTGTAATACTTATTTTTAGCATTAATAAAAGAGGGAAAAGCCTATTTGGAGGCTTTTGGACCCAGCAGAGGTAGCCCAAGAGAGGGGTGAACTGCTTAAACAAATGCTTACTGTTATGCTATGCATTCTTGCTGCTTATTTCCAGAGTTTAGTACATTAAACAGTAATTTTTAATAAGTCCACTTTTCACAATGAGACTTATACAGTGATCAAAACTCATTTTTTCCATTTCAAACCACATTACTTCCATTGCAGAATACCTTAACTTGCCTATTCACACATCAAAATTGGTTAATGAATACTTTGCAAACAAAAACAAATACTTTCATTGCCAGATCGTGTTAGTGTTTACTTCATATTTCTTTAGGCAGAGCCAGTGAGAGGGCCAGAAGCTTATGGTTTCATCCTTTCTAGTAAAGGTGAAATAACTACTAAAATCACCTACTGTCTATCTTTGTATAAGAAATATTTTGTTCACACATTTCAGATCAAAAAGTGTGCAAGCTTAAATGCCACTCCTGAAAAAACACACTTCTAATTAGTCATACAGCCTAATCCTGACTAATTAGCTTTAAATTTTCTGCTGATAGGATAGTGAATTCGATTTGCCAAACTGTCTAATCTTGGCTTATCAGTAAATAGATTAGGGTAGAAATTAAAGGTTCAAACATGCTCAAAATCTGAACCTAAGTTTCCAAAGAGAATGACTCAAATCTGTTTTATTTTCTGAGTCAAAACAGATGTAAATCTGGTTCTAATCAGCTTAAAATATGAACCAAAGAAACAAGCAAAACAGCTCACATAGTAGTAAAAACAGAGCTGTAAAAAAGGAAGTACTTTGAATTTTCAGATCTTATGCTTTCCATTTTGATTTGATTTATTGCAAAATAAATGTCTATGTAAAAAAAAATTTTATGCCATAGATCACAGCAAGTCAAACAGCTTAATCTTGACTTGACTGTTTTTAAATTTCTGTTTTAGAAATTAGAGAATAAAAAATCTGTTAGACTGTTTAATCCTAACAGATTAGTAGCTTAGGTAGAGAAACATATGGCCTCGACTGTTTAATCTGAGTCCATGGAGAATTAAGGAGTAGAAATAGATTAGATTTCCTACTTTCAAAAGAATAAAATGTTGTAAAAGAGTTTTCCAATCCAAGTGCACTCTAAAGAAGAAAAAATGTTACATTAGTAGGATTGGGTAGGTAGAAAGCTTGTAGATGAAAGATCCATTGTTTTTATGGCTGCTAATATGTTTTCAGAGCAAAAGAAGATCATCCAAGGAAAGAAAGGCAGCCCAATGGATGAGGCATAGATCAGCCTCCCAGACAATGCAAGTCTGAATTTCTTGATGCCTTCAAGAAGGCACCATCCCCAAGTGGAGCCACTGTTAGCCAGCTATAAAATTTGTTATATCAAATGTTGGCTAAAAAATTTTTGGAGTCTTCAAGAAATAAGTTTTTATTGCTAAAAATATGTTATCTCTTAAAGACTCTTGAAGGCCTCATGCCTCTGTCCAAATCTTCACTGTTGTTCCCCTTCTATACTCAGAAATTCTGTTGATTTCATGAGAAAAGACTGTTGCAAAATCATCATTTTTCCCCTTCCTCCACTCAAAACTAACCTTCATTTTCTCCCCCTTTTCTCCATAAAATTCCTCTATTTTTCCTGATTTCCCTTCTTCCATTCATGAAAATCATCCTTACATAGTTTAAAACTCATTTTTAAACTATATCGAAACCCCCAAATCCATTGAAAAACATTGAGAAAATCATAAAAAATACATATTTTTGTATTAAGGCTTAAGCCCCTTGGGCTAAGTCCTTAACCACTTTCCCTCCATGTGCCCCATCGCTAGAACCAAGCGCTAGCCATCCACGCACTTATCGCATCGGAAAAACACAGCGATCATAAGTCTTTTGTTATAAACAAACTCCGATGTCGATTAGCCCGCTACATTATATTCCCCGATCGCGCAAATCGCATCGGCCTTCCCCACGCATTATCGCATCGCAAATTTTTCGTCGAGTGCGTTAAAATATTTCTCCACCTTCGATTGACTCCTCCCAATGGATTTCCCGCCGTCGATCTGATCTACAGATCGACGATCCACATGTGATCGCATTGGATTTTTCCATCGGGTGCATCTAATTACTTTACTTTGCCTCCCTCCGATCACCGATTCACGATTTATTCTCCACCGTTGATCTTGTGGGCCAATCTCATCCGATGACCCACGATCATCCTGAACCCCCAACTTCAATTTAAACCATATTTTCCTCCGAACTATGGTTTTTTACCTTTTTCCTTTGTATTTTCGCCATTTCTCTATTATACGTCCCGGATCGCTCCCGACCATCGATCTCTGCGCGATCGACGGATCTGACATATTCTCTCCCTCTAATCTCCTTTCAACCCCCAACAGATCCCAACCGTTGGATGATGCCATCCAACAGCCACGCTTCTCCTCACACCCTCTGAAGCAGTTAACCCACAAATGCAGGATTTCTTAATTCTTTTCGTATTTTGCAGGTTTGAATGGTTTGTTCCGTCATATTAAAGAGAAAGCCGAAGGCCGGAAATGACGATTCACACGCCTTTGATTTATCAGAGGAAACCATCCACCGGGCTCTACTCCATGTCTCGTCATTGCTTCATGGGCATTGATGCCATATGAGCCCTGCGCGGCCTGCACATCAACAAGTCACAGTGATATTTAAATCAAATTAAAAGAGTATCAGTGTCGAATACAGAACACAACAGAGCAGAAGATTGAAGACAATTTGGGGGATTACGGCTAAGAATGATTATCAAAAGCCTAATCCTCCAAATTAAAACACAGTTAAAAGAAAATCATAAGTGTTTAACGGACAGAAATGCCTCCACCGCCTCAATAGAGGCGAATTGATTCCTCTCAGCTACCACAGTGCCACCTGTAGCCACAAGCATTCAATCAGAGGCCGGGGTTATTGATCAACATCAGATATTTGCCTCAGCACAGCCAGAGAGTTAATTCTGCCAAAGAATTTAATGCGAAAATATCAGCAGAGTTACTTTAACATAACAGAGAGCCTCAAAAGTCAATAAAAGCTCCCACCGAGCTTAATCTTTAATGTAAATCAATTAATACAATGAGAATATATGTACACTTCTCCATTAAGCCCCTCAAAGGCTGAGAAGTCATTAAACTGTATTAATTATCTTGGGAGATATTTTATCCTCTCCCACCTCCTCATCCTTCTATAAGTACTACTGTAGAAGATGAGAAAATGTTGGTTGCTGAACTTTGAAATACACTTGAGCTCGAAACTCCTACTTGTAAATAGTGTTCACTGGCTCTTGAAGCTCTGTTTGTGATTAGATAAGCTAGGCTGAGAAAAGTGAAGATGATTGCTAAAATGAAACATTGGACCTGAAGACTGTAACTGGTTTGACATCAATAACAAGTTGTTTCTTGGGATCCTGGTCTATATCACTGGTGAAGTGCCCCTTTATTTGTTATTTTTCTTTCCTTCTATTTATGCCATATTGTTCACTATTCTCTAATAAAGAACAGCAATTATAGAGTTAGGATTTACTGTTTACCAGTACCCTTCTCTGACTATTAAGCTTTATCTCAATGTTTTCCTCTAAATTGTTTATTTAAGAATGATTCAATACAGTTTAAGCAGTTAGGAATGTTGGCATTCCCTCGTCCTACTGTTTGCCTTAAACATTATTCTTGAATGTTATTTTCATTATTTGCTTATTAAAGTTAGACTAGAAAATTGATGGTGTGCCCTGTTTTCTAGCTTTATTTCTCCAAAGGCAAATTCTGAAGGTTTCCCTTGGTGTTGGCTGAAAGCAAACTAGGTTTAAAAGTACCTTATCTTATCTTAAAAGTTGCACTTTGTTTCTCTTATGTGTTTCCATACTTTCTGAAGGTAATTATGTCGATTACTGGATTGTTTGTCAATTAAGCTGCTTTAATACAAACTTGCCCAAGAAGTCTATGGTTAGCCCTGGCCTTGGTTGGTTTTAAACAGTTACTTAAGAGGATTTTCTTGTAGGGACTGACTATAAATCTTTGTTGAAATTATTATTAGTTTCCACCCCTCCAACACTTCATTGTTTCCATTTCCATCATTTTAATCTCAATAATATTGTGATGTAGATGACTTGCCCCTTGGATCACTCTTGATGTTGTTGCTCAATTAAAGCCCTGTTATGACTCCATAGCCCAATGGACTAAAAACCAGCGTTATATCTATCTTTTTAGCCAAAGCTTACTCTGATTTCTTGCAACTTTTCACCTTTGAAACTCTTTCCATTTAGGATTTTCCCTCAAAAAATAATCATGCTCAACCATCCAAAAACAAAACAAAACCCTTGGTCGTCATAACTAGCCTAACATCATTACCATAAATCATCAAAGACAAATCCATCTTTGCACTTATTGGAGAGATCCCTCTCCAGATTCAGGAGGGCTAGATCCTAGAATCCCAAAGTGGTTGAAATAATTTTGTTTCTGTGATTGGACTTTGCAAATCTTGCTAATTACAGATTCCTAATACCTTCCATACTAAAACAAAAATGACCCCATTTATGGCACTTTATGGATATCATCCACCATCCATCACATCTTATTTAAGGGAAAATTCTAGGGTTCAAGTAGTGGAGGATCACATCGAGCATCAACAAGAAGTTCTCCAACTCTTAAAGGATAACCTAAATTTGGCACAAAATCGAATGAAACAACAGGAAGATCAACATCGCAATGAGAGAAGTTTTGATGTGGGAGACTGGGTATTTTTACAGCTACAACCATACAAACAAATGTCCCTCAAGCAAGATAAGAAGGATAATAAATTATCGCCAAAGTACTATGGTCCTTACAAGGTTTTGCAAAAGATTGGTACTATGGCATACAAAGTGGAGCTTCCTACTTCTTCGCGAGTGCATCCAGTTTTCCGTGTTTCATGCTTAAAAAAGGTTATAGGGGACAAACTTCCAATTCAAACAATATTTCCAGAACTTTATGAGGAAGGAAAAACCATATTCGAACCTGAAGCATTCACGGAAACAAGAACTCGACAACTACAAAATCGATCAATTTCAGAGTATCTCATCAAATGGAAGAACTTACCCACTGAAGATTCTACATGGGAGGATGAGAATTTTATACAAAATCACCTGGAGCTACTGAAGCGTTGAGGACAACACTTGTTTTAAGGAGAGGAGCATGTTAGGTCCATATATTAATAGTGTAGTCCCTTATAATGTTAGTGTAGCCCCTCTTATTGTTATTGTTGTACCCCTGTAACCCCAATATTGTTATTATTGTGCCCTTAGATTATTATTGTTAGGTCGGCTAGGATTACATTGTGGCCCCATGGACTCCTATATATAGAAGGAGGTTTTTGTCATTTGTATCATCCAAGAATTGTTCATTTATGTAATGTATTGGAGGTTGCCCCCTCGAAGTGGCTTATTTATAAGGCGTTGATATCTCTTTTCTTCTATTTTTTGAGCTGGTTTCACAACAGATCCTATCCAATATAGTCTGAGGTGGCCTCCGATCCCCACCAAACTGCCCTCAGACATCCCAAAGTTTGAAGGGAAGAATGGAGAGGATCTGGCAGATCACATCACCACTTTCCATTTATGGTGTTCATTAAACTCCATGATTGACGATTCGATTAGGTTGAGATTATTTCAACGCACCTTAACTGGAAATGCATCCAAGTGGTATATTGAGTTAACTGGGGCCAGTTTCGCCACTTTTGGAGATCTGGATACCATGTTTCTAAATAATTTTTAGTTGCCTGTCCGTTACAATGTCGGGACTGAACTCCTGGATAATTTTAAGTGGGACAAGGCAACTCACATTTATGATCATATTCAGGAATGGCGAAGAAGGAAGAGGCTCATTAAAGCCTATATTTCTAATGAATTCCTTCTGGAATGGTTTTTGAAATCGTTTCAGCCAGATATTTCTAAGGACGTATCCCTATCAGGGGTATTTTCCGAGGAGCAAGCTATTTTTAGGGCTCAGCAATTAGAACTGATTTATTCTCAGTCTAGAGTCCTCAATAAAATTTTGCCTAATGCTCCTCACTCCAAATTGGACTTGTCAAAAACTAAATCTGGTCCTCATGGTGATGGACTTATTGGTTCGGTCAATAGCGGTGCAGCTAACTTGCTTAGTCAATTGCAGCAGTTGTCCATACAATTTGCTTCTTCTAGTCAGGTTGTGCCTTTGGTATCAACTCCTTCCCAGAATTTGTCAATAAATGTTGTCAAGAATTCTAACCCCGAAGGAAATCAAAAATCCGAAGGGAAGAAGAAAGGATGGAATAATAGAAAGAAGGGAAAATATGGAAAGGGGAATGCAAATAAATCCAACGAACATGTTGGTAAGGGTCAAAAGGATAAAAATAAAGTCAAGTTTCCATGCAATTTATGTACTGGAGACCATCTTACTCACCTTCGCCCTAAAATTCAAGATGTGCAGCGCTTGTTAGCTCAACAGGGTTCTTTCAGTTCCCAGGCTGTGTTAACAAACCCTTTTCCCCAAGGGAAGCAATCAGTTGTTGGCGCAAATCAAAATACGGGGGCTCCCTCTGGGGGCACCCAAGAAGGGGAAACCACATCAAAAATATATATCATGAGTGCTCACGCAGATATCGCTATGCCATCTCATGATTATGGCGAAGCTGAGTCTTCGAAAGCTAAGGATGTTTCTGATAGTACCGAGCCGCTTTATATTATGAGGCCGACTGTTGAGCCTATACCTCGGATGCCAAAGGCATCTACAAAGCGTACGACGATTAATCCAAATGCCAAGGCTGCCCAGAAATACTATGTTGTAGAAGATCTAGCACAAAGTCCTTGTGCCATGTCGACTCTCGAGGTGCTCCAGTCTTGTCCAACTCAACGATCTGCTCTCCTTGCTACTATTGGGGTTGTTGATCCAAAGCATTCTCTTATGATTACATTTGATATGTCTAATTTCAAAAAGAGACTCCCTCATCATATGGATTTCCATATTAGATCGTTGTATCGAAAATGCAATATATTTCGAACGGTCATGGATGAGGGTGCTTCCACGTGTGTGATGTCTCTCGCATGCTGGAAGGCAATAGGATCTCCTGCAGCTGTTCCTTCAGTCACTCTTTTGACTGCGTTTGATGGCCATTCTCACAGGCTGCATGGTATTGTCCCGGTTTTGCCCATCTGTGTTGGGGGCAAAACTGTTAATATCAAGGTTGACATAGTTGATGCAAGCTTGGACTATAACCTCTTGTTGGGGCGGAACTGGATTTATGAGATGGATGCCATTACGTCTTCATTATTTCGCATTATTTTTTTCCCTCACGAAGGGAGGATTGTCACAGTTGACCAACTGGATTGTTCTCCTATAGATTCGAATGCTTCTACTGACTCAACTATTCCTTTAGTGGATAATATCAAACCACCTGTTGAGAATATAGGGGTTGGAATGTATTCTTCTTTGATGGGTACTTTTTATCTTCCACCTCCTTCCGTTCATATAAATGCAATTTCATCCTCCAAGGCTCATATTCGAAGAGAATTCTTTAGAACTCATTATTTTTCGGACCCTTGGACCTTACCTTCCCCTACCTCCAAATTAGCGGAAGGTCAAGTGGGTGGAATGGAATTTCCTATGTCTGCAGCTAAGATTGCTTATGGCTCTATTGTTGACTCTGCAAAGTCCATTCCAGTTTCTCTTTCATCAAAGGACTTGGATGGAGATGTGGCCCCGACTTGGAGTCTTAGTTCTTCTTCCACCCAGGATTGCCTTGATACCACTCTTCCCTCTCATGAGGCTATCCTAGAAGCTATGACTGGTATATATAGACCGTGGGATGATTTGCATCATCAGTCTTACTTTTTACCAGATTTGAGCGAAGTTGAATCAAGTTTTCCTAGTCTTCAGTCTTCTGGTCTTGTTCACCCGGTCTTGAACCCTTTAGCACCAACACAGGTTTTTTCTGAAGGGAACATGGTTGTGATTTCTCTGACTATCCCGGTGAACATTTCCAGAAATCCCAACATTATCAAGAAGGTTTTCATCAGAGCTAAATGTTCCCCTGAAGAGGTTCAAATCTAGATCGATCTCTTTTGAGAGTTTAAGGATGTGTTCGCTTGGTCTTATGAGGGAATGCCTGGTATAGATCCATCTATTGTCCAGCATGAGATCAAGTTATATGAAAATGCTCAGCCTGTAAGGCAAAAGCTTCGTCCGGTCAACCCTAGGAAGGCAGCAGCTATCAAAGCCGAGGTAGAGAAGTTTCTCAAGGCGGGATTCATTTTCCCTGTTCCTTTGACAGAATGGGATTCCAATCCAGTCCCGATGGACAAGAAACAAGGAACAATTCGAGTTTGCATTGATTTCAGATACCTAAATAAAGCATGTCCTAAAGATAATTACCCCACACCTTTCATAGAGTGAATTATCGACGAGTGTGCAGGAAATGAGATTTTCTCCTTCATGGACGGTTTTTATGGATATAATCAAATTACTATCCATCCTGAAGATCAGCATAAGACTGCATTTATTTGTCCTTGGGGTACCTTTGCTTACAAGAAGATGCCTTTCGGCCTTAAAAATGTTGGAGCCACTTTTCAACGAGCCATGTCATATGCCTTCCACGACATCAAACATATTATCAATGCATACTTGGATGATTTAGTTGCTCGTTCTCGTAAGAGAATCGATCATCCTTCTTACCTCCATCAATTATTTGAAAGATGTCGGTTTCATAAGATTAGGTTGAATTTGAACAAGTGTGTTTTCGCAATCACATCCGGTCGGTTGTTGGGATTTATTATGTCTACAAAAGGAATTCGGGTAGATCCCTTCAAGGTTGAGGCAATACATCTATTGCCTCCCCCGTCGTTTATTCGTCAACTTCAAATTCTACAAGGAAAATCTAATTTTGTGCCAAGATTTATCGTAAATTATGACGAGATTACAAAAGGATTTATGAGATTATTGAAGAAGGGAGTCCCATTTTTGTGGGATGACTTTGCTCAACACTCATTCGATGCTTTGAAAAAAGCATTGACCTCTGCTCCTATACTAAGTCCGCCTGATTATAGCAGGGATTTCCTCTTGTATCTCGCAGCAACAGAATCTACTATTGGTATGGTTCTGGTTCATAAGGATGATTCTCTTTCAGAGCATGTTATATACTACCTTAGTCGAGGCCTGGTAGGACTTGAACTCCGGTATTTTCCGATAGAGAAGCTTGCTTTAGCAATTGTTCATGCTGTACAACGGCTCAAACATTACATTCTCCTTCGAAAAACTTATGTTTTGGCAGCATTCAATCCATTTCAGTTTGTTCTCAGCAGGCGAGTGATTGGGGGCAAATACAATAGATGGATTGTGATTTTGTAGAAATTTGATCTTGAGTTTATGTCTGCCAAGTCCAAGAAATCATTAGTTTTTGCAGAATTAATTTCTGAGTTGCCCTGTGGAGAGGAATAGTTTATGGTGAATCATTTCCGGATGAACATCTTTTTCTCATTTCTCCACAGGATCCTTGGTATGGGGATCTCATAGTATATCTTCAGACTACGAAGTTTCCCTCGAATTTTTCAAAAGATGAGTGCCGTAAGTTACATCACTTAGCTAAAAGTTATTTAATCATTGGTGACACTTTATACCGTCGTGGGATTGATTTGATCCTTAGACGATGCTTAACTCTCGAAGAAGCTGAGCTGGTATTAAATGATTGCCACAGTGGAGCTTGTGGTGGTCATTTATCTGGGCTTCCTAAAGCCCAAAAGATCTTGCGTACTAGATACTTTTGGCCTTCAATTTTCAAAGATTGAATGGAGTCAGTCAATTGGTGTCATCCATGTCAAGTGTATACTCGAAAGATGCGCGCTCATCTAGCTCCGCTCTTCCCTGTTGTCATTGTCGGTCCCTTTACAAAGTGGGGTATTGATTATACTACTTGTAACCCACCTTCGGCTAAAATTCACAAGTACATTATTGTAGCAGTAGACTATTTCACGAAGTGGGTCGAGGCTATGCCCACTTTTGGGAATGACAGTGAGACAGCAACTCCTTTTCTCTTCAATCAGGTCATTTCTCGTTTTGGTATTCCCAAAGAGATTGTCACTGATCATGGCAGTCACTTTTAGAACAGCATGATGGTTGAATTGGCTCTAAAATTGGGTTTCTGGCAGGAGCATTCATCTCCATACTATCCTCAGGCCAATGGGAAAGTCGAAGCCGTGAACAAATCCTTGAATACAATTCTTCAATGGACAATTGATAAAGCTCGATCCAATTGGCACATTATGTTGCATCCCGCACTTTGGGCATACCGGATGTCAGTGAAAAATGCAACTGGTTTTACTCCGTTTCAACTAACTTATGGGTTGGAATCCATATTTCCCATTGAGTGTGAAATTCCTTCTCTTAAGTTAGCCGTATAACTTCTTCCTGACACCTCTAGTCTCGAAGAACGTCTCCTTCATCTAGAACCTCTCAATGAGTAGCGTTGAGATGCCGCCACGATGAATGAAGCACATAAGAAACGGGTAAAAGTTCAGTACGATAAAGCAGTCAAACCTAGGGTTTTCTCTGAAGGAGACCTTGTCTTGGTTTATGCCCAAGAGAAAGATGTCCTGGGGGCAGGTAAGTTTAAGTCCATGTGGTATGACCCCTTCATCGTTAAGAAGGTCCTCAAAAAAGGAGCTTATGCCTTGGTTGATTTTGAGGGAAATGAGTTGGCAGAGCCCAGAAATGGGCTCTATCTGAAAAATTATTATGCCTAGGCCTCGGCCTGGCATCTTGACTTTTGCATATATTTTTGTTTTTGTTTTTGTACATATCTGAGTTTTCAGTCTATGATGTGATGGTGATGTTTTTGATCTGCTTTGGCAGGTTGTGTTAGATGTCATGAGTCATTTTGGTTTCGCCGATGGTGCTAGTAGACACAACAAGAACTTGGCTTCCGTGGCTTGGGTACTTTGTTATCCATCTGGTCAACTGTTAGTTTCAAGAGGGGTCTGCATTGGTCCTACTTCAAACAATGTAGCAGAATACACTGCAATAATTTATCTACTCTCCGAGGCAATATCTTTAGGTATTGATTCATTAGTATTTTTCTTGGACTCCCAGCTGGTGGTGTCGCAGTTGAACAACACTTATCAGGTTCGGGATCCATTTTTGTTCCGATTGTTTTTTAGGGTACGTTTGTTACAAAACTCATTTCAATTTATAAAATTTATTCATATTCCTCGAGCTAACGATTGGATGGCAGACTCATTGGCTAATCAAGCAATTGATTTCCATATTCATCATTCAATACTTTAATCAAATAATCAAATTCATTATACATTTTCATACATTTGTTTCATTGCATCATATAAATCGTTATATATATATATACATCATCTGAATGTTCAAAAAAATATACAAAAATTTGGACCCATATGTCCTACAAAATTAGGGCTTATGCCCGATCATGTTCAGTATCAAAAATATAGTACAGTCATCTGGTCAAATCTATGGTCCCTGCCCAACATTCGTGTTCCTATAAAACACGATAACAGTAGCCACATGGCAGAATAACCGCACCCAATCTCGTAGTACCTGACTACCCGTCTTTGGATAGCCTCTGGTAGGTCCTCTACTACAAACATAGGCACCTAGCGAGTTAAACTCTCCAGTTTTCTCTGAACGGCATGTAGGGTTATACCCGGGTCTTCAGCATTTGCTTCGCCTCTGCGACGTTTGTGCCTTGGGTATCCTTCAGGACGCACTAGTCCCATATCTGTATCATGGTCATCACATCATTTTGTAAGTCATTTGAGTCCAATCAAAAACATTTTTTCTTTTCATTGATTGCATATATTGAAAAACTCAATCAAAAAATCATATAATCAAAAATTGCAGTCTCACCGATTGCACCCCATGCTGCACCGGGTGGAAAGACTAAGTCTGGATCACCATGAAAATCCATCCCAGCATAGGGATAATCCTCCACGGTGATAACTTGTTCCTCCCACCATTGGAAGAACTCATCATCCCAAGTGGTTCGGGGAACTTCACTTCCCCCCAATCTCTTCATCAAATCATCCCACCGGACTATTCTTGGATCTCTGGGGCTGTTGATGGATGAGATCAATATGGGTCGAAGTCATGGAACCCTCTCAAAGAAGAATGTCAGTAAGATGGTCCCATACCCGAAATGCTTTGTTTTTTCTTTCCGGATAGAGGTTAACTGTTTCTTCATGTTAGTCAGTAGTGCAGTACACCAGTCAAAGAGGTGAATCAAGCATTCAACCGCAATACTCATATGTGTCCTCGAAGCCTGGTGTAAGGAAGAAGACCCTGCTACCTTGCCAATGGTGAAGAGGAGAATTTTCATATGCAGTTCTGACAAATCTTTGATTGCAATCTGAGTCCCTACTTTCTGAGACCCCTCTACGATATAAACATGGACATAATCATCCACTGTAAGCCCTCCCACAGGCTTTCCATGTAAATCTACTGGATCTCCTCGTCGAGAGAGTCCAGTAATGAAGCAAATGTCTTCTACTTCTATGCATATGGGCATTTGATCAATCATGAAGCAGTCTTCCTCTGGTTCCCAGTGATCCACCAACATTTGGAGCAACCATACATTACTTTTCATATTTGGAATTTTGAAAAATTTGAGCAAATCGCAATTTTGAAGGATATTGAGTGAATTTTGATCTTCCGTCACTTCATTGTCAATGGCACTATGCTCACGTTCCCTCCAACAGATAGAAATCCTGAAATAATCCATTAAATTCTTTATTAGGTTCATTTTTTACATTCACGAACTATGCATACGCGACTTTCTTTGAGTACAGTTGCGTATCATACGCGGGTTTGTTCACACGAACCCGCGTATGTGCAGAAAGGTCAATCAAAAATAATCTCTCCTACGGTGAAAAATCAAAAAAATTATCCTATATATGAATGAAATTAATGGCAATGATGGATTTAGAGCTTACTTTGTTGATCCGACGAAATTTGACGGTTGATTGCTCATGTTTTGAGAAAAGGGGTTTTTTCTCCAGAGCTCCTTTCTCCACTTCAGCAAAGTAACAATGAACCAAATATGAGGTAAAATGAGTATTTATGCCCAGAAATTGAAAATTTTTTGCAAAATTTCATTATGCTTATTTTTCAAATATGTCTTAAGCTGCATAACTGATCCGGATTTATGCAGGAACGCAATAGAATACAGAAATAACCATAAACATAGAGATGCAACGGAAATAATGCGTCATTTCATTAATATCAAACAACAGAAATATGCTTATAGACATAATGAAAATAAAATAGCTAGGGTGCTGGTAGCGAATCTCTGAGAAGAGATGTGGTGGCTACCGACCTCTGAACTGTGTTACAATGAGGCTCGAGGGCCTATTTATTGTTGAGAAAAAATGTAGAATCCGAAACGTCCAAAAACCTAACCGTAGGAGATGAGGCGCCAAAACTGTGGGCGCCCGTTTGGGTAAATTGGTGGTTCAACTTCCCGGGGGCGTAACTTTGGCATCCGATCTCCGTTTGACGCGCTCAATAGCTCATTAGAAAGATCTATCCGAGGACCACAACTTTCGGGATGAATTTCATTCCATGAAATTTATTGGAAAAACGATGCCCAAAAAACGTCGTTTAGGGCCTCAAAACGGCTCTGGAAGTTCAGGACCTGAAAAACTGCTAAAAATAGTAAGTTTTGTTGCAACTTAAAAACTGAAAGAACTGGAGATGGGGGTTCAAACGGAATAGGTGAGTGGCCACCAATATCCCCCTGGATCATTAAGCCCCCAAAACGGCTCCGAGAGTGGAGGACCCAAAAACCTGCCAAAAATAGTAAGTTGTGATGAATATGAAAAGCTGCAAAAATTGATGGTGCTGGTCCACATGGAATAGGTGGGTGGCCACCAATATCCACCTGGATCATTCCTCCCTCCTTAGGAATCAATGGTCCCCATTGCGTTGAGATCCTCCATGAGATGAGGCAAATTCTGTTGAACTGAGTATTAGATGTGTTGAAGATGTCATGGACCTGCGGGTGGACATGCTGGATGCATTTAGTAAATTCGGTTTCTTTATCAGCCTCAGACAGTACATGTTTGGATTCTGTATGTGTAGTTGGAGGATGTATGGCAACATCAGGCAGTGGTGCGTTGGGAGTCAGATCAATGGAGTGCTTTTCCTGATAGTGTGGAGGAACCTCTATGAGTGAGGAGAAATTATCATCGTATTCCTCCCTGACTTTGTCCTTCTGCTGCAGCCGTGCAAGGGAGCCTTGTTTCAAGGTTGTGGCCACAATATTCTTCTTTCCCTGTGAGTGAATCGCAAGGAAAATGAATTTCCTGGTTTGGGAAACAATCTTATTGCGTTGTTTTGCAGTAGTCAAAGAGATGCCAGGAGGCAGTATTACCTCCGGTATCCTGTACAAGTTATTTCCCAAAGTAATAATAACAGCACGAGGCCTAGACTCATACACAACATGTCGCCTCCACAAGTATGGTTGGCCCAATAGTACATCAGCTACATCAAGAGGAGAAACATCACACAATACCTCATCCGTGAATGGCTTGATACTGTACGGAAGGCGGCATTGCTGGCGGATGCGGAGATCTCTCCCTGGGTGGAGCCATCCGATGGTATACGGCTGTGGGTCTGCTATGGTCGGTAGGCTGAGCCGCTTCATGACCTCTGCTGAGATGAGGTTCTTTTGGCTTCTGTTATCGACGAGAAATTGCAGCGGAGAACCCCTTACCCACATCTGCGACTGGAAGAGGCGCTCCCCCTCCTCTGGATCCTCTGGACCCTCCTTTTGGATCTTGGTGGTGGCAACAATGGCACTGGGATCCGCATCAATGATCTGCTTCCCTTTTTCATTGCCTTTGTCTGGTTCTAACTTAGGATCAAAAAATGCATCTGATTCGGGTGCCTTTAGTTCGGCCACCAAAGACTGTTTGGCCCGACACTCGTTTGTGCTGTGAGTGGGGCTGTTATGGAATTCACACCACTTCCCTGTGTCCTTCTTTGGATTTGTGGTGTTGTTCTGAGTCGCATTGCTTTGGCCTTGCCCTTTGTTCTTCGGTTCGGGGGCACCTTTCGGATTTGCAGATCCAAAGTCTCTCTTCTTTTGCTTAAATTTCTGCTCGATCTTGGCGGCATAGCGATATGTTGTGTCAAGCGATGTAATGTTGAGGAACTCCATTTCCTCCTGAATGTGTTTGTGCAGACAACCGCGGTACTTGAGCACCAAATGTCTCTCTGAATCTTTAATACCCAACTTTTTGCGCAGGGTATGGAACAGATTCGTCAGTTCGTGCACATCTTGATCCTTTTGTTGCCGCAGCGTGATCCATTGGATGTATTTGTCCTCATAGCTCCCCATGGGGTAATATCGTTCCTTGATGCCATCTCGGAACGAATTCCAAGTGGGTGTGGCCGAAAACAGAGAGGGTTCCCCTTCGCCCTCTTGCTCACAGTAGGTTTCCCACCAGTCTTTGACATGGGGGGCGGCTTTGAGGAGTGCAAAAATAATCTTTTCTCGGTCAGAGAAGTCATGGACTAAGAAATACCCTTCCAGCAAATTTAACCATCTGTCTACGGCGTCTGCATCTATTTTTCCTTCAAATATAGGAATGTCAAATTTTACCTGTACCTTGAAGGGAGTGGCGCCTCCAGAGTGGCTGTTGGATGCAGATGCGCCATATGTGGGCAGTTGTTGAAGGATTTGAGCAAAGTTATCCATCATCGCGTTCCTTTGTTTCTCGAGTGCCTCCTCGAGCAGTATTTTGATAGGATCTCCTGCTCCCTCGTCTTTCTTTTCTTCCGCCATGGGAGGTCGTCGGGGTTTGCGAGGCTGATCTTGCAAGGGTTCAACCAGATCGAGCCCTAACTCCTTATACCCTGACCGCGTTGGGGACATGCAAAGAAAAAAAAAGAAAGAGCAGACCCCCTCTGATACCACTGATCCGGATTTATGCAGGAATGCAACAAAATACAGAAATAACCATAAAAATAGAGATGCAATGGAAATAATGCGTCATTTCATTAATATCAAATAACAAAAATATGCTTACAGACATAATGAAAATAAAATACCCAGGGTACTGGTAGCTATCTCTGAGAAGAGATGTGGCTACCTTCTAAATCGTGTTACACTGAGGCTTGAGGGCTGTCATTTGCTGAGGAAAAATGTAGAATCTCAAATCAAAACCTAACTGAGATGAGGCGCCAAAACTGTGGGCGCCCGTTTGGGTAAATTGGTGGTTCAACTTCCCGGGGGCGTAACTTTGGCATCTGATCTCCGTTTGACGCGCTCAATAGCTCGTTAGAAAGATCTATCCGAGGACCACAACTTTCGGGATGAATTTCATTCCATGTAATTTGCTGGAAAAACGATGCCCAAAAAACGTCGTTTAGGGCCTCAAAACGGCTCTGGAAGTTCAGGACCTGAAAAACTGCTAAAAATAGTAAGTTTTGTTGCAACTTAAAAACTGAAAGAGCTGGAGATGGGGGTTCAAACGGAATAGGTGGGTGGCCACCAATATCCACCTGGATCATTAAGCCCCCAAAACGGCTCCGAGAGTGGAGAACCCAAAAACCTGCTAAAAATAGTAAGTTGTGCTGAATATGAAAAGCTGCAAAAATTGATGGTGCTGGTCCACATGGAATAGGTGGGTGGCCACCTATATCCACCTGGATCAATAACCGTGTTGCTTGTAAGTGTTGCGAAAGGTATGTTTTCAAGTACATTTTACTGAAATTGTGATTTTTTCCCATTTTTCGAATCCATGACCGCTGACCTATCATGGAAGGTATATGATCTTAACTAGCATATAGGTTAGGGAATCCACGTTCTGTTGCATTTTTCATGCTAGCCTCCATTCCGATCACTTTCCATAGGGTCGATCCCATCATTTCATGAGTACTTAACCCATTTCACTCACCGATTTATAAATCATGACTTG
Source organism: Pinus albicaulis (assembly GCA_034641835.2). Classification (NCBI taxonomy): domain Eukaryota; kingdom Viridiplantae; phylum Streptophyta; class Pinopsida; order Pinales; family Pinaceae; genus Pinus; species Pinus albicaulis. The sequence continues at coordinate 1,211,617,714 of CM076582.1, forward strand.
GTGGTAGAGTCTTCCTTTACATGGGCTTCCTAGTTAGTTCCTCGCTAGCACTTGTCTCCCATGCTGCACTTTATGTAGGCTCGGGAGTCCTCTTTAGTCCCACCATGACTTATGCATTGAAGCTTCATTCTTATTCTTCTTCACTATGATTTTTTCTGGCTATTACCCTAGAGGCTCCCTGGTGTTGTTAAGTTGTATCATTGCATTGCATATTGGCTACTTGTTTATCTTGGCCTTCAGCCGGCTTCATTTGGACTCGATGTTTAAGCCATATTTTGATCATCAATCTTTTTACAAGTTAAGCATGCAAGCACTTAGCTATCGTGACTTGAAACCCTTTTACCCATGGATGGAACACTCCTTTGAGTATCACTTACCAGTTTCCGCCACCTTGCATTGAGCATAGGATTGTTCCTATCCCAGGAACTAGTGCATCTGTTCCCTGATACTCGTTCTATCCATTGTACTATAGTATTCTTTTATTCTTTTTCAGGCTTAATATATGAAAAAGACAAAAAAATCAAATATATTAAAAAGAGCGGGAACGAGATATCACTTCATATTTTGATGGCAGTTACAGAGTCATTTTGTCGCCCTTGAACAAAGCACACGGAACTATGTCTTTCCTTCATTTGGGATGGTTTTCATTTTGACATAGGAGAAGCCATAACCTTGTTTCGTAAGTCAGTTCTCCCCCAGTTGGTTATCTCTTCCAATCATATGGAGAGTTTTTTTTTGCCTCCTGCATAACAAACTTATACAAAGTTATCATTTGCTGCCATAGTCAAACATGAGTCGTGCTTTTGTTCAAGGGAATTTTAACCTGAGTCGGCCATTCTGCGGTGTCCCTTGACTTATTTTTCAATCGGCCTTCCTGGTCTTGTCAGTATCTTGTTCTATCACATCAGATATTTGGTCCTTTTCTTGTGCTGGTTTGAGAAGGTCTCCATTGACTTCTTGCCGGCGGGTTTCTCTCTTATTGACTACGACATATTGCTCTAAGAGAAAACCTAGAGCTGCACCCTGGCCCTATTTACATCATTAATAGGTGACCTTGTGCTCAACATTTGATCATCATTATGGGTCTTTGACTGAGTGGTTTCTCTTGTGTTTAACGTCAGTATACATTATCACACTTGGGATTCATGCAGTACCTTGATTTCCATTTGACCCTATCGGTGGATATCTCGCCTCTTTGTCAACTCTCATTATTGGTTGATTCAGAGGGTTTCTATCTTGCGCTAGCTTCATCTTGTGCATGTTGGAAACGTATTTCGGGTTGGTTCCTTCACTCTACTTCATCCGATTCCTTCCAAATCTTGGCCTGCGAGTTACACTCGTGCTGGAATGATGTAGGATGCCTTAATGCCTTCCTTCCAGCAGATCTTTTCCCATCGACTTCGACTTATTGCTCTGGGAATAAGGTCTAGAGTCTTTTTGTCAGTACGTTAGGGTTTGCAGTCATTAGTGGTAGACTCTTCTTTGTCGACAGTGAGGATACATCATTGCCTCCCGATTGATGGATTCTTACAAGTGTTCGACTTCAACTCATTCATTCGCACTTGTTAGATTGTACTGGGGCACCTTGACACTCATTATCATTATCGGTGGGTTGTCTCGCGTTTTTTAATGGTATCCATTAATGACCAATAATCAAACTATTTCTCACATGGCCGAATTCAGCTCATTTATTCCCATTGTGAAGAATTGTGCCACAGTGATCGGTGAAGACCTCGGGTTTGCATCAGCATGATTCGGTTCACTTTGAAAGTTTATCCAGTTTTCTGCCAATGATACCGTCCACCCTTATATGTTGCAGTTTCAGGACAGCTGCATCTTATATGTTGGCTCCTGAGTTGCATGATTGTACCATGTGTTCCACCCCTTATGATTTGGTACCTGGAGATTCAGTTTTTACTCGTGTGATCAGATATCTATTGCAGCATCATTGATCATTCTTCTTTATGTGATACTCGGACTTGATTTTGACTTGTACTTCCGAGCAGTGATCATATGATTCACTATGTACTTTACAGTTCCGTTACACTTGTATACATGTTGGATCCGCTCTATACTTCATATGCGGACATGCTTTTCTTTCACTGAGCATGGGTATGCCCGCCTCAGACATGAGCGATTTCTCTAATCTATTTCATTGGTTTTATGGCAGGCTGAAATCTGGTGAAGTTCTCTCTCGTCTTTAGAAGGTTCTTTCTATGCACATAATATATTTCGGCCATCATGTACCCCTTCTGACCTCATATATTAGGGGGCATCCGATATAGCATCATTTTCCACTTTCATATGCTTTATGATTGATGCTTTGGCCTTGGGCACCCCTTTCCTCTCAGACTTGAACATCTTCACAAAAAATAGTATCTTAAAACCCATACGCGACTTTTCCCAGGCTTTTCCGCATATATACCTGAGTCCATTCATACTTATCCGCGTATACCTTTTTAAATCATTAAAAAATATATAATATTCCCTATTTTCGAGGCAGGGTTGATGGTTATTCCCATAATTCAACCACCCCAGCCTATGGCCTAACTGTTTCCAACTGCTGAAACTAATTTGGAGGAGTATAAAAGACCCTCATGTGTATGGCCTAAGGGAGAGATAAAATTATAGATATTATACTCTGTTGGAGCCCTATTTCAAGTCTAATATTCCCGTGCCTCCTGCACTTCCCAGATATATTCACGAAACCCTTGTTTCCTTGAGATGCTCATCATCCTATATGACATATAGTGTGCACACATCTTGGAAGAATTCTTGTGAGGTGAGGGCTGGACGGATCCAGAGGACGGTATGCTCGAAGGCCGTGGAAGGATTCAGGTGATCTCTCCACATCTCTATTACTGTACGTGTCATTTATAATAAGAAGAACCATCTTTATCCCAATATTCACGTGTTTATATATGTGTAATAATAATTGATTTAATGTTTAATATTGTTCTTATGATATTATGCATGAGTTATATTGACATTTAGGAACTATATATGCTATATAACTAGAGTTTCGTGTTCTTTCTTTCTTGATTTTCAGGTTACGAAGCACGAAGGGTTGCTGGGGGTTTGCACCCCGTGGGATCTACATCAAACGTTGGACTTTCGGGTAAGTTCTGCAACTTGCTATATCTAGTTTTCAGTGTAAAATATAAGTTAAGTGAGTCCTTCTTGAATGGTATGCCCCCGATCTGTGAAGGTTTCCAACCCAAAAACCTTTAGGGTATTATATCCCAAAACACACCTATAGTGCAAAAAGGGTGAAAAGCACTACGAAACTATTGTAGCAGCTTTTTCACCCTTTTTCTTATCAAATTTTGGAGGGAAGACCAGGAATTTTGATTTGAAATTCCTAAGGAAGATATATCAAGTGAATATCAAAGTAAATCTGAAGGAAAGGAAGTTAAATTTTTAAGGAAAATGATAAAAAATATTGCACTACGAAAAGCGCTACGAAACTGTGCTGCTTTCGTAGGCACGTCTGTTTTCATGGTTTTGAGAAGTTCAAGGTGGTTTTGCACATATAGCATGAAGGGATGACTTGGGACATATGTCAATCATGTTCCAAACATCAATTAGCCTCGAAGTTATCAGTTGGAAGTGGTCAGAATATCTCAAGAAATTAAATGGATCCTAAGCCTAAAAACAGGGGAGCAGTTTCCTAGATTACAGGGGATCAACATCATCAACATTATGGTTATTGTTAGGGTCCCGTGATTTGGCCGATTGGCTAGCCAAATGACGATGTAACATCAAACCAAGCTTTGGAGCCCGAGGACCTAGCCTTCCTGGACTCAGAGAGGGCTCTCTCTATAAGTGTAAAAGATGTCGGTGTGTTTACTTGCGATGTTCTGATATTAGGCTAGTTATGAAGTATGTTTTTGGTTTTTTTGGTTTTTTAAGTTTGTGAGGGATGAAACTGATCAAATACATAAACTGGATAACAAGATGTAGATAAATTGGGCTATGGGGTCAAACAGGTCAAGGAAGCTAATGAGGCGATGATGTAAAGCTGCTGTAGGGCCAATTTGATTCACAATAGAAGGGATCTCCGGGCAAAATGGATTAAATGGACAATAAGTTGGTGAAAGACAAGGGATTTCAAGTGCAAACTAGTTAATAGCAGACATAAACATGTAATAGCAAGCCATTAATCATGCTAGGAATAACTATAAGCTAATCAATACATAGAAATCAAACATTCCAGCCATACATAGAGGTATATGACCCTCTAACTTCGGGAAAAGGCTATCAGACTTTGGGGAAAACACATGAGACAAAATAAAATGGTGTAACACTACCCACTTGAAGACTTCATGTGATGAACTTCTTTCTATTGTTATGTACCTTGGTTTTTTCTCTTGTCATGCTAACCTCTGCTGCATCTTTCTTTGCTTTTCTTCCCTAGAAATTCTGGTCCTTTGCATCCCTTGACAACACATGATCTAGCTTTTTCTTTGCCTTCTAGGAGCTCGATATTGAATCTATGTATCTCTGTTATTTCAGATCCCCAATATCTGATTTTCGGTACTGTAGTATTCCTATGAGTCATATTTCCAATGCCACAGATCTGACCCAATTTGGATTCTTCAAGAGAGATTTATACCCAATATCGCACAATGCCCTAATTATGGAATATTTCATTAGAGCGAACTTGTACGGCGTGCCACGTGTCACTGTTTCTTCATTTGGCTCTGACATTGATAGAGTGAAAACTACCAACTATGAACTATCTATCACTTTTTATGGAATTCCAATCCAATACTTAGAGAGAGTTATGATGATTTTCCCAAGGTCACTTCTTTGAGATGAATTTCAGGAGCCTGCAAAAACACTGACTTCCACAGATCATATCTCCGAAAATATTGCACACCTTGATCTGAAATTTTCACAGAAGCTTCCTCAGGATTTTAGCTTTGCCTCATAAAAATTGTATCTTCTGAACCTTCTTAGAAAAAAATTTAGAGCGAAAATTCCACGATAACCTGTTTCAGATAACGAAATCCCTTGCATGAGGAGGATATGAGGATCACAATTTATATAAATGCTTACGTTGAGAGGGGCTTCAAAAAGTGAACGTGGGAGGGATTTTAAGAGCTTAAAAAATATTAATTATTACTTTTCAATGACCCATGCGACAACCCCATGGGGTTTTAGCCCACTGACTAGGGGTACAAACTTCAAACATGAATATCTCTCAAATCGTGAAGAATTACATGGCGTGCCATATATCAACGGAAACATCTCGACAAGTAGAAACCATAAAAAGCCTTATTGACCTAGAATATATTAATTTGGTAGGTCAAAATTCCCATGCAATATTTGGTTAGCCCCTGGTGCTGCTTGGGTTGACATCAATGACAACCGCTGATCAACACCAATATCCTGTACAAATTATTTCCAAAAGTAATAATAACATAACAATGCCTAGACTCATACACAGCATGACGCCTCCACAAGTATGGTTGGCCTAGTGATATATCAAAAACTTCATGAGGAGAAACATCACATAGTACATCATCTATGAAGGGATTGATGTTGTATGGAAGTCAGAAATGTTGGCAAACCTGAAGATCTCTTCCTTGGTGAAGACATCGGATGGTATACAATGTCGGTGTGTTGTGGTCGGTAGGCCAAGCTGCTTCACGACCTCCGCTGAAATGAGGTTCTTTTGGCTTTCATTATCGACAATGAATTGCAATGGAGAACCCTTCATCCACATATGGGAATTTAAGAGGCGCTCCCCCTCATCTGGATCTTTGGGTTCCCCCTTCTAGATCTTGGTGGTGGCAGTGGTAGCACTAGGTTCTGCATCAATGATTTGCTTCCCTTTGTCATTCCCCTTGTATAGTTTTGAATCATAATAAGAACATGCATATGATTCAAATGCCTTCAACACAGCCACCAACCACTATTTGGCCCAACACTCACTTGTGTTGTGAGTGGAGCTTTTATGAAATTCACACCACTTCCTAGTGTCCTTCTTTGGCTTTTTGGTGTTGTTCTTCACTTGTTGCTTCAACAGGTTGTCCTGAGTCGCCTCGCTTTGACTTTTCCCCTTATTCTACAATTTGGGGGTGCCTTTTCCTAGCTTCGTATTGGCAGATCCAAAGTCTTGCTTCTTCTGCTTAAATTTATGCTCGATCTTGGCAGCATATCGATATGTCACACTAAGCCAGGTAATGTAGAGGAACTTCATTTCCTCCTAAATGTATCTATGCAAATATATATGGTACTTGAGCACCAAGTGTTTCTCTAAATAATTAATACCATATTGTGCATAGGGTATGGAACAAATTCGTCAGCTCGTGCACATCTTGATCCCTTTACTGTCACAGTCCGATCCATTGGATGTACTTGTCCCCATAGCTCCCCACAGGGTAATATCGTTCCTTGATGTCGTCCCAGAATGAATTCCAAGTGGGTGCGGCCGAAAAAAGTGAGGGTTATTCCACATCCCTTTGTTCACTGTAGGTTTCCCACCAATCTTTGACATGGGGGTTGGCTTTGAAGAGTGCAAAGGTAATATTTTGACCATTGGAGAAATCATGGACTGAAAATACCCTTCCATCAAATTAAACCATCTATCTATGGTGTTTGCATCTATCTGGCCTTCAAATACAATAATAAAAAATTTGACTTGTTACTTGAAGGGAGTGATGCCTTCAGAGTGACTGTCATATGAATATGTGTCGCCCGTGGGCATCAACCACAGGATTTGAGAAAATTTGTCTATCATTTCGTTCCTCTATCGCTCGAGGGATTCTTCGACAAATATTTTGATAGGATCTCCTGCTCCCTCATATTTCTTTTCGCTCGCTATGGGAGGTTGTCAGGGTTTCTGATGTTGATCTTGCAAGGGTTCAACCAGATCGAGCCCTAACTCCTTATACCTTGACCTCATTGGGGACATTCAAAGAAAAAAATAGAAAAAGAGCAAACTTGCATGATACCACTGATCCAAATTTGATAAGGAACGAAATAGAATAAATATATAATCACAAATAAAGAGATGCAATAGAAATACTATTTCATTTCATTAATATCAAAAACTGAAAATGCTTATAGACATAATTGAAAGAAACTAGCCCATGCGATGGCAGCTTATCTCTGAGAAGAGATGTGATGGCTACATGCCTCAAAACTGTGTTAGAATGAGGCTCAAGGGCCTTTTCATTATTGAACAATAAGAGAAAACCCTAAACAACCAAAACCCTAACCCGAGGAGATGTAACACCAAGAGTATATGGGCCCCATTGGGGTTAGTTGGGCAGCCAAATTCCTTGGGTTGTAACTTGGTCATATTATCTCTATTTGGCATGTATGATAACTCATTGGAAAGATGTCTTTGAGGACTACAGGTTTTTCCAAAGTCCCCTAAATTTGGATATGGGATTGCAGTGGATCTCAAAAAAATGTTGTTTAGGGGATCAAAATTTCTCTGGAAGTTCATGACCTAAAAATTGCTAAAAATAGTAAATAAGAAAACTAATTAAACTGTCTAGGTGAAATATGCGGGTGGCCACCAATATCCACCTGGATCAACTTAACCAAGATTGAAGCGGATGTGAACCTATATCATATTGTGGTTGATGGTAATTTTTTGCTTATTGTGATTTATGTTGATGATATAATATTAACAGGTGATGAGAAGCTCATAAAGTCTTGCAAAGATGATCTTTTAAGAGAATTTGAGATGGACATGGGGCTCTTGCACTATTTCCTTGGATTGGAAATATGGAAAAGAGATAAGGGGCTATTTGTATCTCATGGAAAGTATGCCAAGGAGATTCTGAGGAATTTCGACATGGAGGGAAGCAAACCCATGGAGACTCCTCTTGTAGGAAACTAGAGGAAGCATGATGCTACTTCAGGCAAAGTAGTGGATGTTATTGTTTACAAGCATCTTGTGGGTTCACTCATCTATTTGGTGAACACATGAACCGACATATGCTACACAATTAAACAGCTGAGCTAAGCTATGGTTAAGTTGGCGAAGCTCTTTTGGAAGGTAGGGAAGCATGTGTTGAGATATATCAGGGGAACTACAAAGTATGGATTATGGTACATACAAACAAATGAAGTGAAGCTTCAAGGCTTCACTGATGGAGATTGCGCAGGGAGTCCATCTGAAAGGAAGAGCACATCAGGAGGCATATTCAACATAGGACCGGCAACAGTTTCTTGGTACAATAGGAAACAGATATCAGTTTCACTAAGTTCAATAGAGGTAGAGAACATGGCGGCCACTTAGGCAGCATGTGAGGCCATCTAAATGAGGAATATACTTGTGGTTTTGTTTGGTCAACAATGGAACCAACAATGATACATTTTGATAACTAGAGTTGCATCAAACTCTTGTTTAATTCAGTATTCCATGACAGGTCCAATCATATTGATATATAGTATCACCATCTCAAATATTGTGTTCAGAAGAGGATTGTGTCATTAGAGTACATTGTCACAGAGGAGCAGGATGCAAACATCTTGATGAAGGCGCTGGCAAGAAGTAAATTCAAATTCCACAGAGACAAGATCGGGGTAGTAGATAATCCCTTTCTTGTTGAGAGAGAGTGTTGAAATGGCACCCATTGGGGGCTTCTAATTTAATTTTCCCTTCATTAAATTGGAAGAGAAATTGTATTTTCATCTCATAACAACTTCAAATAGTTAAAAAAGTTAGAATTACTAACTTGTCTTATGAAATTTGAGTTTAGGGTCAGAGAGGAGGCATGTAGGGTGATTCCATGATTCAAGGGGGTCCAGTTGCAGTTATACATGAGTTTTAATTAGTTAACTCAATTAATTGAGTTAGAATCAATTTAATTATTTCTAACAGAGTGATGAGCTAGAGATAGGTCCAGTGAATTAAATATGATTTAATTCACAATGACTGATTAATCAATTAACTGATAATTCACTATAAATAGTTTTTGCATGTCAGTTCTGAGGAAGACCTAGTTGATACTGAGGTTAAAGGGATGATAACTATCAATTTTACAATTATAAAATTGTACGGGTCATTTATAGAGTTATTTGGAGGCCTAGGAAGGATTGCACAATCAAGGAAAGGTATTTTCCTATTTAATATGGATTTAGTTCCTCAAGGAATGCGTGAGAAAGGCAGGCTAAGTAGAGGCAGAGAATTGGCTAAGTATTTGTCCGAATTTTCCTAGATCAGTGTGCGATAATTGGTAGAGTGCAGGAGTCCTCTTGAGAGAGAAATCATTGTGTTGTTTCATGATCCTTTATTTTATACAATATAAATATAGCAGGGTTTTAGGCAGCATTATTTCCCCAGATACATCATGTGTTGTGCGATTGATTGTCTCTTTATTTTACTTGTTATGTGATTATGTGATCGTGTTTTGTTTCCGCAAAATTGTATAAGGATTCAGTGTCTTTTTTTAGTACATTATAAGATTATATTGAATCCAGTTGTTAGATTTTCTACAAATGGAGTGAACTAATGAATGCAAAGGGGTGAGAATGGCCCAAGATCTCGAGGCTAGATTCCTGGAGAAGTGATTCACACCATCGACATAACCAATATGAGGTGTACATGATGGATCCATCTGAAAGACGCAAGAAGACAAAAAATGAGATGATGGGGAATGCAACCTACATAAATGCAGAAAAGAAAAAGATACACACATTTCAATGGGAAATGCTATGGGTAAAATTTCTTCAGGTAGAATGCATTCTAAGGGTTAGGAAGGATTTCTTCTTCTGGACCCTCTAAAATATATGCCCCATTTCCCAAACACTTACAAATGATGTAAGGACCAAGCCATAATGGTTCAAACTTCCCATGCCCCAGGAAATTATGACCTTGGTCATAGACAAGAACAAGGTCGCCTTCATGAAAGGTACGAGGGTGGAATTTATGGTCATACAAAGCTTTAGTATGTTTTTTGGCCGCTTCAATGGTTTGCAATGCAACACGGTGGTCTTCATTAGCATGTTGTAACATGATAAATCTTTGTTTTAGAGGTTGGGTTTCCAGGAAGAGTTCGATAACAAGGTGGAGGGAGGGGATTGCACACTCGATTGGTAAGACTACCTCCTATCCAAAAAAAAGGTGGAAAGGAGTGAACCCAGTGGAGGTTTTGACAAAGGTTCTATAGGCCCACAAACTAGGGAAGAGCATAAGATGCCAGTTGGTCTTTTGATTATTCATCATCTTTTGAAGCATAGCTTTAAGGTAGATTCAATTTGGCCATTTCCTCGGGGGTAATAAGACGATGAATATTGGTGTTCAAATCCCAATAGAGAGGATATCTCATGCCATATATCATCTTCAAAGTGTCGACCATGGTCGAAAACCAATTGTTTCAGAACAATGATTCGAGTGATAAAATGGTTAAAGAAGAAGAAGGTTGCAATAGATAAGGTGATATTGAACATAGGAATGGCTTCAACCCATTTGGTGAAATAGTCGACGACTTCAATCAAGAAAAATTTTAAGGATGGAAAATTATCTTAAAGTTTAAAAACCTTAGTGAATCTTATTAATCCCTAACATGCATATTGTGAAATATTTGGTGATAGTTTTGTAAAAATATTCAAATTTCCAATGATTTTATATACAATATATAAAATTTTAGCGATTTTTAAGGTAAAATAATTTTATACTATAAATTTCGGGCGAATATATGGGGGTTGACACTTCATAAATTCAATAGTCTATTTACATAAAGGACCGACTAAGATGACAAGATGGAGGGGAGCAGGTGGAGCTTGAGCCTTAAGGGAAAATAATTGACAATTGGGACAACGTTTGACTTCCTCAATGCAATCACTAAAGAGAGAAGGCCAAAAGTAATCAGCACACATGATTTTTTGCGCACTATCCATTCTGGAGAGGTGACCACCACAAGCGCCATCGTGATAGGCATTGAGAACTTGCTCAGCTTCAACATGTATGAGACACTGACGAAGGACAATATCAACACTGCGATGATAAAAGTCGTCACCGATAAGGAGATAGCGAGGGGCTTGATGTCGAATGTGTTGTCAATCATCATGGTTGAGATGGGGGCAAGTTTCTAGGTTCACAAATAGGTAAGGATGTCACTATACCAAGGATCAAGGTTATAGCGGAGCAATATTGTTCATACGAAGGTCATCATTTACCCGTGAATCAAAGCGCACTAGTAGATTGAATCTTAAAGGATAACGATCCAATGGGTTTACTTCCCATTTATGATCCATCAACTCAACAGGAAAGCCATGGGGTTGGAATTGGTCAACACTTTGGTGGTATGCGTAAGGATATAATGATGAAGCTTTTGAATAGAGAACTAAATATCCAACACCAACTTTTATTCATAGCAATAGGTTGTAGGGGGATCGTTAAGGTTCTTACTGACATAACAAATTACATGCTCATTTCCAGAACCATCTTCCTATATTAAGACCTTGACGACTGAATAGGTGGAGGTTGAGATATATAGGATGAAATCCCTTTCAAATCTAGGTGGACTGATCATGCGAGTGGAAGTGAGAGCATATTTGAGGGCATCAAAAAACATTTTAGCTTGGTCATCCCAAACAAATGGAGTGTTAGATCAAAGGAGTATAAGAAACCCATGTGCAGTGATGGCATAATCAGGAATAAACCGACGAAGAAAATTGCCTTTTCCTTGGAGGCTTTATAACTAGTGAAGGGTATGAGGAGGGGAAGTTTGAGAATGGCTTGAACTTTGAGAGGGTCAAGAGTGATACCATATTTGGACACAATGAATCCCAATAGTTAGTCGACAAGAACACAAAAGATGCTCTTGAGGGGATTGAGGTGAATGTTATACTTATGACATCGAAGGAAGATGGTGCAAAAATCATGAAGATGGTGTGAATGAAGCTTGGAATGAGCAGTGCGATTGTATTGATACACAAGGATAATATGAGCCAGTTCATGAAAGCATTAGGACATGGCATGCTAAAAAATGGTCCTATAATTCTTTAAACAGAAAGGCATGACCCTATATGCAAAATTTCCCCACAGATTAGTGAAGTCCATTTAAAGTTGATCAACATAATGGATATGTATCTAGTTATATCCAGAGAATCCATCCATAAAGGGAAGAACCTCATTCCCACAGACTCATCAATGATTTTATCTATGAAAGGTGTGACAAGTGACCTTAAGAACAAAATTAGGTTGTTTGTGCTTCAGATCTACAATAAAAAATCAATAAAAGCTTGCAACAAAAAGATTGTATATGATCCAAAACATGAAACAACAAGAAGTATTTGATGCAATAACCGAATAGAAGAAGCCTTTGAATGAATAATAAATTTATTAGAAAACACCTAGTGAAGGAGGTTTATAACATGGATCTACAAATCCCCCTCTATGGGATGGGTCCTTTGATGTCCTTGTGCTTCAATAATATTTTCTCTCTCTCAATATGTAGAACACCCAAAAAATAAAATAGAACTCAAGTGGGAGATTGAATGTGAGAAGACGATAATGGTGATGATGATCGTAATCATGGTGAAGAATGAATGGAAACCCCTCTTATTTATAAAAAAAATATTTGGTCAATATCAGAAATGGGAAATAATAAAATATTATGGACCAAATCAAGATCTGACCATTGGGAATACTTTATTATATTTTTTTGAGAGGGAAAATATATTCAAAATGTCAAATATATTTATTTAGAAGTAAATTAAAAAATAAAATGATTTATTAATCACTTCATGAGGATTAAGAGATGTGTGAAATTGAATTAATTATTAAATAATGGTTTAATAATTATTCCAAAAATAGAATTAAGGAATAATAAATAAATAGTGACTTATTTAATTATTCCTAGGTGATTTAGTCAAATGTGACAAGGAATAATTATCAAAAAATTATTTAATAATTATTTCTAAAGAAAATTAAATAAATAATTATTTATTTAGTTATTCTCATGAGGTTTCTTAATTATAATGAGAAATAATTTAATAAAAATGATTTACTAAATTATTTCCTATAGCGAAAGTGATTTTAGTATGGAAAAATTAATACTACATGGTGTATTTCAATCCACCTAGTTATAAATGGATAGGTGATCATTTTTTAGGTGATAACATGTTGAGCCTTCGTCTTTTCTTCACATATATAAGGAACATATCTTAACAAGCATGCAAACTTGGTTATGAATGTATCAATCTAAGATCATTAAATCCCAATCTAAGATCGTTAAACCCAAATCTAAGATCGTTAAATTCTTTTTCTTTTTCATCATAAAAATGTTTAGTTAAATATTTTTCTGTAAAGTGATTCTGAAAATCTTCCAAGATGACCTCCTATTCATCAATTTTTTGTATTGTCTTTACTTCCTCCCATCATAATGTGGACTTGCCTTACAATTGGTAAATTTCCAACCTAGCCTTCAGATTGTGATCATATTCATAAATTTGGAAATATTTGTTCATGTTAATGGCCAGTATTTTGCAACTTCCTCATGTTCACTATCAAATGTTGCGGGTTTAATTTTCTTAAACTCAACCTACAATTCAACTTTATGTCTCTTGGTTCCTCTATGACCAAAAACATTATCAAATTCTTCTTCATTATTTTCTTGATCACCTTCATATTCTTGGTTCTCATCTCAATGTTTGTGTGCCCCTGCTCTAGTTTCTTGATCAGAACTGGGATTAGAATGTTTGTGGTTTTGTCTGTCAAAAAGGTTCTTCATAATCTATTCTCGTTATTGCATCAATCTCTCATTCTCAGCTTGCAAACTTTCCATCTCACTCTCCAACTTTTGCATTGTTTCGAACAATGCATCATTAGTGTTCCACAATTCTACTCCTAGCAAAACCCACAATTTTGGATTAGATTACATAGTAGGTATTGGGCTAGTTCCAAATGATGGTCGTACTGGTTGTCGTTTCCCAACTCTCCTCATTATGTTTCACTCTTACTCTTTGTTTGAACATTCTTTCACCCAAAAGGTCACAGTGTCACAACTATGCTATGATACGACGTGGAACATCTCCTTCATGGTTAATGATCCAACACAAAATGAAAAGTAATAAAGAAAATAGAAAATTGCTATAAATATACATATATATGCATGTCTTTCCATGGTGCTACAATATAGTTTATTGCACAGATATAAATTATTTGTCATAAGTTACTTCGATACATGATACAAGTCGCATATATATGTATATTAATTATGAGACCTCAAGAAAAGATATATTAACATCTTTCAAAGGTTCTGTTTTAATTTATTGTTGGCATCATGTCTCATTATTTCACCATCGATAATTGGAATTTCCCTTGATATTAATTTGTATCTCAAATTAATATTTGCTTGTTGGCTATGCCTGAGAATGTTCTCGACCGTCCTCGGTTCATTTCTTGAGTCAACAAGTGGCATGATTAGGACGCGATGTGTGTAAGTGATGACCATCGATCCTTGAGTCTCAAATCAGACGGTGAGAGCTCCATTAGGGCGGTTCAAGGAGAAATGTTCAACACTTTTCTCGCAAATCTGCCTCATTTTCCTCTTGGCTTTCAGCAAAAGAGCTCTTATACTATGAATAAACCCTAGGAGAATATGAGTTCAGTTGTGTCATACTTGTTGGTACTACGCTTGTTTTGTTTTCATTGGTAAGTACTTAAACTAGGTTTTGTGTATTTATTTTTCTCCTCATCGTAACACAAGAAGGTTGTATGAGTTTATATGTTCGATTTGGTTGATGCCATAAGTTTTTCCTTTACAGGATTTTACCATCTTCAGGACAAAATTAATGCTTAGGAAAATGTTAGGCTTATTAGTCGACAGATAATATTTTTGTACAAGAATATTGGTTCTTGTAGTGCCCAACACCAGAGTTAATAGTTGGGATTTTATTTACAGTTTCAACAAGAGTTGCAGAACCCTACCATAAGAAAATTTCTCAGGTGTGTGAATGGGTTTTCACAGTTTTTCATTCCTCTTTAGACTTCGACCCGGCCCATGTTTCTCTCACTAATTGGCTCATTGTTTGTTTAAAATTGTGTAGGTAAATACTCCTACCTTAGCATTACTGGTTGTAGTACCTTTACATGAAAATTTACATGTTCTTGTTTGAACATCATACCCTTCTTGTTATATTTATGGGTTTCAATGCCACTGAAGCATGAAAATATTTTCTTTCACTTTCACTTAAATGTTATCTAAAATAGTGGTGAGTTCACCCATCTCAACACTTTCTAGTCACAGAATTTCCGGTTTACCCTTATTTCATGTCACAGGGTATTGTAAGTTTTTATAATAGAAATAACCAACTAGTTTCGCAATCAAATAAAGATACGGAGCACATACTTGAGTGAAAACCAAGTCTAGAACACATCTATTTAGCATTTAACTTCAATTCTACAGTTTCAATATTTAGACAAAAAAATTTAATAGTAATTACTTATTCAGAGTTGTTATCATGTATTAGTTACTGAATAATAGTACTCCACACTTCTAATGAGACCAGTATTCACTACGTCTCCCCCCTAGTCAGCTTCACATTCATTCTAACTCGATTTAGACAGTCATTATTATGACGCTATCTGGTCCCAACTAGACTTAGCCTTCTTTTTTAGCCTCTATATTAGGCTTGATTCATAATTCTACTGGCTAAAATGGCTCTAGAATTATTTTCCATTTTCCCTTTTTCCCCCTCTCTACCTCAAGTCTCCTCGAACCTATCAGCTTTTCCAAAGATTTTTTTTTGGTTTGCTAACTACCATAACTACCTATAACCACATGAATGCAAGCTCACTTTGTATTATTTCTCATTATAACTTTTATTACGCTACACACACCACTTCATCAAATCGAATAATTTAATTAAAGAACAAATATGACTGGCCTTCACTTGGCCCACCAATTTTTTTTTTTTTTAAACAACAAAAAAAAAAATTACATGTTTACCAGGGGACATTATAGACTCCTACTGCCAAATTGAATCCTTAAAACTCAGTTCATCCACATGTTGTGACATCTCATCTATTAGAATTAGTTAGGATTATGCTTACTTTAGTATATCTTGGATTGGGTTTGTTGAGGAAGTTGAGAGATTCTCTCAACTTCTCTCTCTAAGATTAGAATTAGTTCAACTATATATTTGATGTATCTGATTATTGCAATATAGAAATAATTATTTGTGTGTGTGAATTTCTGGTCTCTTCAGTTTTAATATGGTATCAGAGGAACCCTGTTGACTCGCTGTTGAGGTGCTCTCTGAATTATGCATTCCCATTGCTCGTAGTTCAGATCTGTTGTGCTGCTTAGAACACTAGCTTTACTCCAGCCTCGTGCCATTGCAACAACCTCACATCATAATTGAAATCATCAAAAACAACATTCAGAAGTTTCGACACCATCAAATCTCTGAACGGAGCGTGTGTAATAAGGCAGACAGCGTCAACGCTGTGATAATCAGATATCTACTATCTCTTTGCGGCTCGCTATTAGCTTGGAGGACACGCAGTACTGTAAAATCTACGCGCTCACAGAAATAGTTATGTGGGCCATCTTCTCAGCATTGTGATAGCAGCTCCATACATACATACTTTGCATTGCTGGAGTCGTTGTGATTGCCCAATTTTTAAGACCTTTCTTCCGATTCACATTCAGAACATACACTTAGCTGGAGTGGAATCAATCAATCGCTGGAGCTGGTGTTTGCCGATTTCTGCCAGATTGGTTTGCCTCAAATAAATTTACATTTTTATTCAGTTTAATTGCAACCTGTTTTAGATTTGCAGAGTTTGAAAATCAGTTTGTTTTCTTTTTAACATGGAGCAACCTATTGTATTAGAAAAGTTTAATGGCTTTAATTTCTACACTTGGAAGGTAAAAGTTCAGTAGCAAATGATGACTAGAAATTTATGGAATATTGTAGAAGGCTCAGAAATAGCACCCACAGATGCTCAACAGTTAATTACATGGGAAAAAAGAGAGGAAAGAGCCAAGTCTATCCTTGGACTATCACTTGCAGATTCCCAGCTACATCTTATTGACTTAAAGAAATCTTCTGCAGCAATATGGGAAGAAATGAATAAGGTATTTGGGGCAAAAGCTGTTAATGAAATTTTTTTCTTAAAGTTACAATTGTTTAAACTCCAAATGGATAGTGAGACATCATTGTCAACACACATAAATGAGTTAAGAGCTTTGATGAGACAGTTGTCAGAAATTAATTCTAAAGTAGATGATGATGATGCAAAGGCAATCTTATTAAATAGTTTGTCTTCAAAATATGATAATGTCATATTTACTCTAAGTCAAATGCCACATCAATCACTTGATGAAATGATAGCAGCTCTTATGGCAGAAGAAAAGAGGATAGGTGGCCCAGAGGCTAGTTCACATAATGAACTTGCACTATATTCCAAAGGAAGGGTGAATAAAAGTAAGACTGAATGTTTCTATTGTCATAAATATGGACATACAACATTCAATTGCAAAATTTGGGCTCGAGATCTTTTGAATGGACAATTGAAAAAATCAGCCTATGCAACATTTTCGGACGATTCACCCGATGCAATATTTGAAGATTCTTCAAGTGAGGATGAACCTCCTGATCCATCTCTTAAACTTTTCTAAAGCATGTTTTGTGATTTGCAAGTGTGTGGAATATAGTGTGGAGTTTAAGCCTTATATTTATTGCTATGAGAGTTGTGTAGAAGAGAACCAATTATTGAACAAATTAGCATTATTTAAATTAGTCGTTCTCTACGTTCTACAGGGACGAGAGAACAATTGGCTAATTTGATTGTGTGAATTTGTAATATGCTGATATTGTTGTGCTACGGGCCAAGAGCATCAGTTACAGGTTACAGGTATCAGTGTGAAGCAGGTCAAGTTGTTAGATTAGCTCTTGAACACATTCAGTATTCAGACCATTTTCCTAGCCACTGATGGATAGCCGAAAGCGAAATATCCGACAGATGGTGATTGGTCCATAGGATGGTTCATCACTTGTCAGCTCTATCGCGGAAGCCCCGACGAGCCGAGTTGTCAATACTGTTAATCTTGCAAAGTTCATTATTGCTGGTTAGAAACAAATGTATTTTAAATGGGTTGAATGGTAGCTCGAAAATGGTGGAGAAAAGAGCGTTTCCTATGAGATCTCAGAGTGGGTACAAATGTTAATGAAGACCAGATCATACAAAGAGACGAAAGTTCAAAGTGTTGTAATTGTGATTAATTATTATATGTTTTGTAAAGTAAGCATTAAGGGAGGGTATTAGAATTAGTTAGGATTATGCTTACTTTAGTATATCTTGGATTGGGTTTGTTGAGGAAGTTGAGAGATTCTCTCAACTTCTCTCTCTAAGATTAGAATTAGTTCAATTAAATATTTGATGTATCTGATTATTGAAATATAGAAAATAATTATTTGTGTGTATGAATTTCTAGTCTCTTGATTTTTAATACTCATCCCTTAGGTTTAGGTCCTATCAACTAGAAACGAAAGGGACTTCGCCATAATAATGGCTTCGTCAATGAATGGGCACAAAAATTTCCATGAATCAAATAACTCAGATAGCGATAAGGAAACAACAAATATTATCAAACCCCTCACAATCGAATTGTCTCAAATAAATGCAATAATATTTTTCATTTTTTCTTGATAAATCCCTGGAATTGATTGATGTTCATAAGAGAAAAGGAATAAGGGAAAAACCTATGATCAATCCTAAGCTATGAAACCATAACCGCAATAAATGTATCATATTGAACTATGTTGATCTATAATGGATAAAATGATGTGTTTTACTTTTTTAAGATAATACAAATTAACTTAAAAACAAATTATCTAATTTCAATTTCTAATTCACATATATATTTCATTTTAAAAATACTAAATAAAAATTCATATCTAAATATTCCCACATGATAAAATTTAAATAAAATGTGTATTAAAAAACATAATATATTTGATATTATTACAATTATCTAATTTCAATTTTTAATTTGCATATATAATTAACTTCTCTCTATCATATATATCCTTTTTAAAAAGAGTTTAAAAATTATTAAATAGTGTAACATTTTATTCATGTCTCTTATCTAAGAATTCACATATCATATCTAAACTTATGAACATGGTGTAACATTATACACATTTATATTACTGGACAACTCCTTTCTTTCTTTTTTCCTTTTTCAAACGGGGTGGTTCAATGCCTCTTGACTCTACAAGGTACACCATGTTGTAACATTGTAAGCATCTATATTACCTTGCAGCTACTTTAAAGGGGGTGAAAAAGGGGTGGTTCAATGCCTCTTTACTCTACAAGGTACACCATATGAATATGATGGGGAATATTTTTGCGTTTATTCTAAAATAAAATATGCGAATATTTATAATAAAAATATAATGGTGATAATGATTGTGAACATTTTATATTACAATATTAATATAATAATTAAAAAATAATTATTTTTATATTATCTAAGGAGTTTGGCTTAATATGTTTGGGTGGAGCTCCGATTATCTTGTTTACTTTGTATCACAACATCGGGACCCCGTACCTAAATGGGGCCAGTAACGCCGTTTGTAAATTAATCGCTACTATGGGGGTCTAGGGGGTGGCGACTTTGACTTTATGGAGCCCCCCCTAGTGGGGGGTTTCGGGGCAACGCCCTCGAAGAAAAAAACAGATGTAAAATTGCCTTGTAAAAGTATAGTAATTTCTAGTCAATCTGGGCTGTTCATTAGGCGGATGATCTAACGGTAGAAGTTATGTTTAGTTTAGGGTTTTTTGCCCTAGAAGGCAACCCCTCGCTTTTATGAGGGCATTGTATTGCGGCTGTGTATTGTATGTGTATTCTCGGAGCGAGAAACAAAGAGGGAGACTGTGAGAGAGAACAGAGGATATTACAGCGGATCTGTTGTAGGTTTTGTCTCTTCATTTTTGCTGGATAATAGAAAGGAAGGACTGGCTGTTCGGGGTGGACGTAGCCCAAACTGGGTGAACCACGTATATCTGTGTCTCTCTGTTTTTATGTGTTTTGTGTGCTTGTATTTTCCGCATATTTTATGTGTTTCATTGCTCTGTAATATTTAATTTTCTAACAACTGGTATCAGAGCCGAAGGTCTATTTGGCTGATAAACTCGCAGGAAAGAAGGGTTCCTGGTTCGAGTGGGAGTAATGGCGGACGATGGTAAGTTTAGGGTCGAGAAATTTAACGGCCAAAACTTTGCGCTGTGGAAGATGCAGATGGAAGATTATCTGTATCAGAAAGATCTGTACCTACCATTGAGCGGAAAAACAAAGAAGCCGGCGACCATGACAGACACGGAATGGAACATTCTCGATAGAAAGGCACTCGGAACAGTACGGTTGTGTCTTGCGGCGTCAGTCGCCTTCAATATTTCGAAGGAAACAACAACAGAGGGTTTGATGCAGACGTTGGCGAAACTGTATGAAAAGCCCTCGGCCTCAAATAAGGTATTTCTTATGAAACGACTATTTAATATGAAGATGTCGGAAGGTGGATCTGTTGCAGACCATTTAAATGAATTTAATACAGTTACCAGTCAGTTAAGTTCTATAGGGGTAAACTTTGATGATGAAGTTAGAGCTCTATTATTCTTGTGCTCATTGCCAGAGAGTTGGAATGGTTTAGTAATGGCCATTAGTAACTCTGTCTCTGGATCTAGTACTTTAAAGTTTGATGATGTTGTTGGTGCTATCCTTAGTGAGGAAATGCGACGGAAAAGCTCTGGTGAGACATCAGGTAATGCTTTGAGTGCAGAGTCTAGGGGAAGAAGAATGGAAAGAGGAAAGAGCTTGGGATATCGCAGTAAATCAAGGAAAGGAAGATCCAAGTCCAGATCGGGGATAGTGTGCTGGAATTGCGGAAAGAAAGGACACCTAAAGAAATACTATAGATCTCGGAAGGGAAAAGAAGGAGACACACAGCAAGAAAACAATCATGAAGCAAATGTGACAGGTGATGTGTTACAAGATGCTTTGATTCTTTCTTTCGAAAATGTTACTGATTCTTGGGTTGTAGATTCAAGGGCTTCATTCCATGCCACACTTGATAAGAAATATTTTCATGACTATGTTCAAGGAGATTTTGGACAAGTTCGTTTGGGTGATGATAAACCCTGTAAAATTGTTGGAATGGGTAAGGTTCTTGTAAAACAGCAGAATGGAAACCAATGGCTATTAAAGGAGGTAAGGCATGTTCCAGATCTAAAGAAAAATTTGATTTCAACAGGGCAGTTAGGCGATGAAGGTTGTGTGACAAATTTCACAGATAAAGCTTTGAAGGTCACCAAAGGAGCCCTGGTAATAGCAAAAGGCGAAAAGGTTGGTACATTGTATTTATGCAATGGTATTTCTAACTCTATTAATGCTTTAAATTCTAAAGGAGCAGAAGCAGCATTATGGCATCATAGGCTCCGACACATGAGTGAGAAGGGGATGAAGATTCTTCACTCAAGAAATTTGTTGCCAGGTTTAAAGAATGTTGATTTGGATTTCTATGAAAATTGCATTTATGGAAAACAAAAGAGAGTCAGATTTCTCAGAGTTGGGAAAGAAAAGAAGAGTGAAAAATTGGAGCTTGTGCATATAGATGTATGGGGACCTGCTCAGGTATCATCTCTCGGTGGCTCTCGCTATTATGTTACATTTATTGATGATGCAACTAGAAAAACTTGGATTTATTGTATTCAAAATAAATCTGATGTATTTGATACTTTCAAGAAATGGAAATCTTTGGTTGAGATTGAGACAGGAAAGAAGTTGAAGTGTCTCAGATCAGACAATGGAGGTGAATATTGCAACAAAGAGTTTGATAGGTACTGTTTAGAGCATGGAATTCGTAGAGAGAAGACAGTTCCAAGAACACCACAAGAAAATGGTGTGTCAGAAAGGATGAACAGAACAATCATGGAGCGTGCAAGGTGCATGAGATTGCATGCAGGATTGCCTTTACAATTTTGGGCAGATGCTATAGATACTATTGTTTATCTAATAAACAGAGGGCCTTCAAGTTCCTTGGATGGTGGTATTCCAGAGGAAGCATGGACAGGTAAAAAGGTAAACTACTCTTTTTTAAAGCCTTTTGGTTGTGAGGCCTTTGTCCATATTAATAAAGAAAATAGAACAAAGCTTGATGCAAAATCAAAGAAATGTACCTTTATTGGATATGGTGCTAATGATTTTGGTTATCGCTTATATGATTATGAAAATCACAAAATCATTAGGAGCAGAGATGTAATATTCAATGAAAAGGTCTTGTATAAGAATCAGTTGCAAGAAAAGAAACAGGAAAAAGAAAGCAAGGAATACATGGTTCTTGATGAGATAACTGAAAAAGTAAAGGTGCCTGAAAATAATAATAATCAACAACCACAGTAGCAACAACCACCACAACAGCAACAGGCACCTCAAACACCTAAAAGTGGTGTTAGAAGATCTACCAGGATAAGTAGACCCCCTGAACGATACTCTCCTTCATTATATTATTTATTGTTGACTGATTCTGGTGAACCCGAATGTTATGAAGAAGCAATGCAGGTTGAAAGCAGGAAGAAGTGGGAGCTAGCTATGGAAGAAGAGATGGACTCCTTAATGCATAACCAGACTTGGGACTTAGTCAGGTTGCCTGCAGGTAAAACTATATTGCAGAATAAATGGGTTTACAGGCTGAAGGAAGAAGATGGAGGAAAATAGAGGTACAAAGCTAGACTTGTGGTGAAGGGGTTTGCACAGAAGAAAGGTATTTATTTTGATGAAATATTTTCTCCTATTGTTAAGATGACTTCAATCAGAACTATTTTAAGTCTTGTAGCAGTGGAAGATTTACATCTTGAACAGTTAGATGTAAAGACAACATTTCTCCATGGAGATTTGGAGGAAGAGATATACATGCAGCAACCAGAAGGATATGAGGTAAAAGGGAAAGAAAAATTGGTGTGCATGTTAAAGAAGAGCTTGTATGGCTTAAAACAGGCTCCAAGGTAGTGGTATCTAAAATTTGACAAGTTTATGTCTGAACAAGGTTATACTAGATGTCACTCTAATCATTGTGTTTATCTAAAAAGGCAAAATGATGGCAGTTATATTATATTGTTATTGTATGTAGATGACATGCTTGTTGCAGGGTCTAACATGCAGGAAATAAATGTGCTCAAACAAAAATTGGCAAATTCATTTGCAATGAAGGATTTGGGAGCTGCAAAACAAATCCTTGGTATGAGGATAACTAGAGACAGGAAAAATCGCAAATTAACACTGTCTCAGAATGAGTACATAGAAAAGGTGTTGAAAAGATTTAATATGCAGAATGCAAAACCGGTTAGTACACCTTTTGCTAGCCATTTCGAAATTAGTAAGGAGATGTGCCCCAACACCCACGAAGAAATGGAATATATGTCTAAAGTTCCATATGCATCAGCAGTTGGAAGCTTAATGTATGCAATGGTCTGCACAAGGCCTGATATTGCACATGCAGTGGGAGTTGTAAGCAGGTACATGAATAATCCAGGAAAAGAACATTGGATGGCAATAAAATGGATTCTCAGATATTTGAGAGGTACCACAAATCAAGCATTATGATTTGGTGGTTCAAACATTGCTCTACAGGGATATGTTGATGCAGATATGGCAGGTGACAGAGATAACAGGAGGAGCACTACAGGATATGTATTTACTGTAGGTGGAACAACTGTCTGTTGGGTTTCAAAAATCCAAAGTGTTGTTGCACTTTCAACAACAGAAGCCGAGTATGTTGCTGCTACAGAGGCTAGTAAAGAAATGATTTGGTTACAAAGGTTTATGGATGAATTAGGTAAGAAGCATGATATGGGCACACTATACAGTGATAGCCAAAGTGCTATTCATCTTACAAAGAACTCATCATTTCATTCCAGGACTAAACACATACATCTCAAGTACCATTTCATACGGTCAGTATTGGAAGATGGAGAGTTGAAGCTGGAAAAGATACACACTAGCCAGAATCCTGCAGATATGCTAAAAAAAGTTGTAACCAGGGAGAAACTGAGAACATGCTCAGCTTCAATTGGTCTTCAAGGATGACGATGAAGATGAGAAATAGCCAGGACCAAAGAGGATTCATTGTCCAGCAAATGAAGCAGCGGTGGAGTTGCTACAATCAGTCTCCAAGTGGGAGATTGTTGGGTGTGGAGCCTGATTATCTTGTTTACTTTGTATCACAGCATTGGACCCCTATACATTAAAAGGGGCAGCAACGCCACCCATAATTAATCGTTTCCATGGGGAGCGGCAGTGCTTTTCGGAGCCCCCCCTGGCAGGGGTTCGGAGGCAGCGCCCCCGAAGCTAAAAACAGATGTAAAATTGCCTTGTAAAAGTATATTAATTTCTAGTCAATCTGGGCCATTCATTAGGAAAATGATCTGATGGTAGAAGTTGTGTTTAAATTAGTTTTTTTTGCCCTAGAAGGTAACCCCCTTGTATATATGAGGGTATTGTATTGCGGCTATATTGTATGTTGATTCTCGGAGCGAGAAACAGAGAAGGAGACTGTGAGAGAGAACAGAGGATATTACAACGGATCTGCTGTAGGTTTTGTCTCTTCATTTTTGCTGGATAATAGAAAGGAAGGACTGGCTGTTTGGGGTGGACGTAGCCCAAACTCGGTGAACCACGTATATCTGTGTCTCTCTGGTTTTATGTGTTTAGTGTGATTTTATTTTCCGCATATTTTATGTGTTTCATTGCTCCATAATATATAATTTTCTAACCG